>OY804594.1:71678686-71951186 GCA_963680895.1 Fragum sueziense | reverse complement strand
AACGGCACAATACTTTGGTTTGAAATTTTCAGATTTTTCATGAGAATATAATTATGCTCTTTCAGATGAAGATAAACCTTAAATATATGTGAAATGTCTCTTTAAAATGTACAATTTGAATCAACTGTGTCTCAAGTCTATAGATGCAAGAATCAAAATAGTGTATGGCTAAGCAGTTTAGTTGATGGTTGACGTTCTGAAAATTGACAATCATGAATAAATTGTCATGGTTTGGGGTACCACAGGGACCATTTTTGAAGGTCACAATTTCCGATTCCGCTAATGGGTTTTTAATACTATAAAAATTATCACAATTTCCCCCATTGAGAATAATTCGAATCACAAATGTTCTAATATCCAAGCAAGGACGAAAAAGCCGATTAGAAAGCAAAATATCGAAACTACAGTTTAGTCACACTTTATTTGACATCGATTTTATTGCTTATTGACAAAATAAACGTATTCCATCCTTCATTAGATGCAAAACAATTCGTGTAATTTCGCCTCTATCTTCGGCTCTTTCCGTGACAAAGAAAATAGACAAGGGTATTCGGATTTTAAAAACCCGTATGGCCTCATCAATATCCGTTGCCACGGATGGCGCCGAAGTTACACAAAGTGTCTGGTATCTAATGGCGGATGGACTACCGTAATTCATCATTTAGTAATTTCAAATTCAAATTCACAACTGAACAAAGTGGTAGCGATTGTAAATATTTATGAGCCATCTTTTGGAAAAAGGTCCCATAAGGCTTTTGATCCCAACATGGATCCAGATCAGCCTGTGCATACGCACAGTCTGATCAGGACCCATATTGTTCTCTAATAGCTTCTTCCTGACATGAAGAAACTTTAAGATAGCAGCATGGATCCTGATCAGACTGCATTTAGGCATAAAATGATCTTGAAACATGACTGTCTCAAATGCTAGAAGGGACGTTTTTCCAGAGTCGCGTTCTTTAGCGCGAGATTTTTTAAGATTTCTTAAGATGTATTGATACAGCGTCTTTGAGACCAAGATTATAAGCGAGGTGTTCCGAATGTTCAATACTTCATACAAATGACGTCATCATGACGTCATTTGTATGAAGTATGGAGCATTCGGAACTCCGCGATTTATGAATCATGGAGCATTCGGAACAACTCGGTCAATTCTCTCCCATATAGATTCTACATAACTTACCGAGGGGTTCCGAAATAAGTATAGAGCAATGGCGGCTCGCAGTGATCGATTTAAAAATCTTGCTCAAAAGAGCGCTTTATCCTAAAACATCTAAAGAAATCTCAAGATATCTCAAGAAATTTAAAGAACGCGGCTCTATTCTCGGCTCATATATATAGATAGGCCTTTTATTTGACTTAAGTTTTCCAAACCCGTGATGATATTGAAGCAATTATAAAGAATTGTAGCAACAGTCCAGGAGGCTCGTAATTCTTGAAGCTCACAACTTCCGGTTCCGTTAATGGTCTGTCAGTAATTATTTGTACCACACGTATTTAGCCTTGAGGAATTAATTAAATCAACAATGTCTAAATCTAAGCAGGAATGAAAATAGACGATGTGCAACAAAGAAATGTCGTTACGACAGAATGGTCAAGCTCTAGTAACGACACTTTGGTTTGTCTTTGACAAAAATCATTTTCAATCCGTAAATTATACTTTGGATTGTATACAAAGAATCAATTGTTTGGGTGTGTAACGTATAGCTATAGAGATCAATACGGGCGAAAATATTTGTACAACTATTTTTGGTGTTTTTGTATTTGTTGTACTCATGTAATTGTTTGTAAAAATCATTTTCTTGATTTATTTTCACCATATTCTATTGACCTGTTTTCGAAAGGGATTGATGACGAAGCAAATGATTTAAACAAGAGATGATGATTCCGACTAAATCTTTCGCAATCAAAAATACTTTAGACGCCCCTTTGAGAAATAAGTTTGTGGAAGCAACGAAGGAATGAGGAAAATGCCAATGACAATTTTCCCCTTTTGGAAATGATTAATTACATGCCGATTTACTTTGTAATACATGGTCATGAAATTCGTCCAAAAAACAGTTTTATTTATGAAAATAACTTAAAGCAGATTGGTTGATTGAAAACAACTCAATGTTTAAATGTCAACATTATTTAAAACATATTGAATCATTTTTCTTTATAAAGGACTATTCAATGCGTAATTTAACAATATTGCCAAATTCATTTTAATACATTGTTATATTAAATTAAATCTAAATAAAATACTCATTCCTGGCCTATCTAAACCCTGATACTGTCGGCTTTTATAGAGAAGACCGTGCAAGATACCTAGAGAACAGGAGAAAATGGTAGACAGTTTTAATTCCTCTATATTTGGGCAGGTTTAAAAAATGTGACCAAAGTGTGACATTTAAATGTTAAGAATAACAGCTACAGAATATCATCCAGATTTCTTAATTAGGGTGGCTAAAAACTATTCTAAATGGTTAAGCAGTGCCCAAATTATATACTGAGAGGCAAAAGAAAGTATACACTTTTTGTTTGTCAATATCTCTCTTACTTTCCATCATATCGACTCAAATTGATGTACTTTTCATTTCTACCTGTTAACCAATAATACAGTGTTAATAAATTTTACCTGAAATTGCTCGACTACCCATACTTATGCTTCATGCCAATTTTGCAAAGTTTGCACGTGCGACTTAGTGGAGCATCAAATGTTGCCGTTAAACCGTGTATGATTTCTTTATTCTTTACCACAAGAAATCACAACGTTGAATTTTCTCTAACATTATAACCCAATTCTCGGTGGCTGGTAGAAATCGACAAATAAGCCTTTTTTGCATTAAGGCCCATTTTCCTATGACGCAGCATGATATGAAAGAAAGTTGACACTATATACACTTAGTCAGGTGTCTAGAAACATTCTACGTAAATTTTCAACAAAATCCGTCAAGAGATTTAGAAGGGGTTATGTCAGGTAGGTTGTTTTCATCAAGTCCCCTTTCGCCATGACGCATCTTAATAGGGAAAAACAATAATGATGTACGCATAGTTTTAGGTGACTCGAAACTTTCTGTGAAAATTTTATCAAAATCCGTTAATAAATTTAGGGTTTGTGTCACTGTCGATGCTTGCATTAATTAATCGATTATATCCCTTTTTTCGGTGACGCTGTTTGCTATGAAAAGACCTTCGCAACAGAAGGACGAACAGAAACACGGATAGGTGGAGAAGGTTACATCAATAAACGGCCACCTTCGGGGGCGATTAACTGTCGTACATACTATTATGAATCGTTTATTCAGAAAACGTGGAATAACTAGGGTGTATACTTATTTTTGCCTCTCAGTATATTTTAAATTCATGTTCACTACTTTTTAGCTAAAATTGTTTGCACAATCTTGCAAAATGGCAACAAAATAGCGTTTCACTCCTGACAGCATATATATTGCACAATATGAGAAATTGTAACCCACGAATCACTAAAAAGTAGAGTGCAGAATGCCCACAAGGTTGAAGGCTTCCTAAAAAAATGAGTGGTAGATTTCTGGCTGTATAGACAAAAATGCATTTTGAAAAATAAAAGTGTTTAACTCCTGACATAAAATTCAGAGGGGTATTGTATAAAACAGGCTCCACATCCTAAACCAATGAAGATACGATAAAAAAGTAATTTTAAGATGATGTTGCACATCGACGGGTGAGAGCATAAAGGTGCCATCTGCACTTTTCATACTTTCGAGAAAATCGCATTTAAAGGTTTGAGAGTTCATATCAAATCAGGAAGTGCTTGTATATTCATGTTGGTTATATAATTTTAAAGAGTGTGAAAGACTCTATCATTTGACATGTTTATATTCGTGAAATCGTTTGTTGTGATGGCCATATATGGAAACAATTCAAATGGCCCCTTTATGCATTGGAATTTTTTATTCAAAAATAGTGCATAAAGGTGCCATTTGCCCCTTGAAAATCGCACCAGTTTACCCTTCTCTCTAAATTATCGTGTTTTATCAATGTTTTGTAAAGCCAATGCACTGACAAGAATGTGCTTATACTTCCAAACGCAAATACATGTATAATACGAAGACTTTAATAGTTTAGAAAAATATTTTGTTTTGTGTATACATGTACGTGTACTTGTGGTATTATTAAAAGAATCAAAACCAGACTATTTCTTCAGTCACTGTCAGTGTCTTAGAGTCTTTATCACTTTCTTCCTCATTAGTACAGGAATTCTATCATTTCAAAGCCCTTGTCTGACGGGAGATCTTTGGATGACACTGTTCAGGAATATGACCAATGATACACGGAGAGAGGAGTTCATTCCTTAATTTCCTTTTCTGAAATACACAACTATGATTTACACAAAGAGAAATATTTGTTTGAAAAATGTAAAGGCCATCCTTTGGCTCTGGTGGATGAATGATCCTTTATTTCATCGAAATGATTTTTCAAATGTATCATTAGCAAAGACACTCTTTGGGGCGTTATGTCTGATTTGTATCCATTTCAACTTCAAATTATTGGCCCATTTTTACTTTTCTGTGAATTTCATGTTTGGACAATGCAAATTCTTTTAAATTGCAAACGGCTTAGTACTTGACCGGAATTCACGATGTATGGTTTGCTCCTTCTTATCATAGGTATACCAGTGCTTCACATAGGCTTACTCGGGACATATTTTTTTCTTTTTAGTTTCTATTAACGAATGAATATTCTCACTATCCATCTCAGAACGTCTACGATCAAGAAATTACAGATAATTGTCTGTAGTGTTTCAGATAGATTCAGTGGATAAAGCAAACTAGGTGCAACAGACTAGTTCTTGATCTGTCAACCCCCAAAATACTAGAAAAAAATGTGATTTCTTACGTTGGTGACTTTCTGTAATTTAATTATTATGGTCAACCAAAAAGAAGCAATTTCACATGCACTTCTGCTTGCCTGATTTTCATCCCATATATAGGACGTTCGATTTCAATCTTCAAGTGAGTACACAGACGAATTAAGGCAATGACACTTCCTTTTTGAGTTATGCGACTGAAAAACACTATAACAGTAACCCTGATTGTATTGGCAACAACAAGAGGAAGCCAATCTGCAAAAAAAATTGCCCAGGTTAATACAATCATGATGCCACCAGTGTATCATTATTTTTTCTTCTCCCTCAAAATCTATTTAATAACTGTAATGATACAAGTTATTCTATCATACTATGATTGATGAGTCTTCCGAGGTCACTGGTAGACAAATTAGGATCTAAATGATTTAAGACTGCTACAACGAAGCAGTCCCCATGAAATTCAAATTCTTTCCAATCCATTGAATATAGCTAAGAAGTTCTCAAGCCACATGAAGTGGTATTTTACAATTACTCTTCATACAGTTTCCTTTCAATCATTTGTAAGTTTCACTAGAACTTCTTAGACGGATAATTCTAGTTGTGAATCCATGTTTTTCCTTACTTTTATTTTGTTTGACCACCTTTTTTCATTTTTAGTTTCGATGTTAGCCCTGCCTTTCTTTTTGGTGCAGAGTTCACTTTCTACTTTCCGGGTATCAACGCATAATATCCATCTCCTTTCTTATCTTCACCTCCCATCAGTTTTGTTTCTTCTGATTTCATTTTAATTATGAATTGTTCAGAATATGTGCTGATAAAACCAGTTTTTGTTGGTACGTAGTATTTGTCATGGTCACTGACTTTAGTCGACAAAACTTTCTCTATAACGTGAACTTTTGGTCAGGTTTTCTCTAGTAAGTCTTGATCATCTTGTTATACCGACAAAGAGGTATACCATGTTCAATCGACATTAAGTGAACAAGAGGAATGTTGTCATCATCTGAACTAGTGACATGTTTCCCATCATTTGTATCACAATACCAATGCGTGATGCTATGCAAGCCTCTGCAGTGAAGTCTATTGCTCTCTCCCAGAATGTGCGCTGCTTTAAAATTAGAAAATAGATCTGCATCATTTACAGGCATCTGAAAATGATAATATGCTAAGATGTGCTACAACTCAATGAACAAGGCATTTTGATTTAAATTTTGTAAATGTTTGGTATGCCAGCCAAAACTGCTTTAATAAAAAAGAAAAAAAAAACGTACTTATAAAAAGAACATTTGATCACGAACAAAAGACAGGATTGGGCTTTATACCCAAGATATTTTTTATAATTGATGGATGTTTGCAAAATCATAATAAAACAGTAAAAGTAAATCATTCATTACCAAGAGTTGCATTATCAACCTAATGGTGTGAATCAGGAAACAAGATAAAACATGTATAAACAAACACTTATGCTCAGATGGGCTAAAAACTTACGGAAACAATTTGGCTACTCAAGTTCAAAGTCGCAGTTAGGCCTATAAGACCAGATCTATATAAAACCATGGGAATACCTCTTACTTGGTTACAATGTTTCATAATTGTCATCATTGTACATTTTTTCTCATGATAACTTATCAGCGTTATGTTCAGATTACATTTTTGAAACCATCGTGGCTCATCAGTTTAATTGTAAAATATCTGACACCTGTTATATGTCAATTTATAGATAAAATTCATACAGGTAACACATTTATGCAGTATAATAGTCACCAAATTTCAAAACATAAAGGTGCCATTTGCCAAATGGACCCTTTATGCAGACAAAAATTTCAGATGGCACCTTTATGCAGAAACAAATTTTCATATTTGCAAATGGAACCTTTATGTTTTGGTGAATTTTGTAAGTTGTACTTATCCGATTACAACGAAACTTTGACACAAGATGAACACTGCTATATGGATTCTGGTAGTGGCAAAAACTCAATTTTGACCAAAAGTGCGCATGGCACCTTTCTGCTCTCACCCGTCGACACGTTGTTTTATGAATTACTTGTGCTTATTGTAGTATTCTGTCACTGTCTTTTATTTACCATAGCTTAGAAATTTGGTAAAAGTGTTAAGTGTCACACAAAAACGTTTCACTCCTGACATTTTTGACATATTTCAATGACATATCTTTTTTATTTATGAAGCGTTTTTCTTTAAACTTGGTACCCAGTATATAGACACAATAACACATCTTTTTAGCTTTGATTGGGTTGAATATGTTTCTCTGTAAAAGCCGTGGCATGTAAAAAGTGAATGGTCACATTTTTTTTAAACTTACCCATTTTCTTTCCTGCAAATTTCCATATTCGGTGCTTCAATATACAATTCAATTTTTCGTCTGAAATGTCTGTACAACTTGGTTTTGTCTGTAACTATGCATGTTAGAAAAGGTTGATTTGAAATGTTGCCTCAAAACTGGTTTAGACGTCCATAGTAGAAATGTGAGTTTGGGAAAACATCGGAGTTTGGGAAAACATTAAGAGAGAATAGATGAAATTGCTGATGATCAGCAATTTCTCGTTCTCCCTATTTTATCCTATTATTTCCACATTTTATGGTTTTAGACACCGATTGTTTATAAGCTGTCACTCGTTTGGAATTAGAGCAGTCACACATTTCGCTATCGTTTTTAACAGTTATGAAAGTTTTACTCATTATACACTCCAAACACAGAAGCAGTACAGAAGAGAGTCTCATTCTCCATGGAATATGTTGCATAATTGTCCAGCTTGTTGTCCCAGGCGCAGCGGCTCGACACTAAAGTACATTGGTCCTTTTTCTCCCCTATATGGACGACAACGATAATCTTATATCTATCGAATCGGAGACGTTTTACCTTGTCTTTGATCTCTTCGCTCATCAATTTCGTCAAGTTGGAACAGAATTTTGGGTGATATTTCATAGTTTTCATCCTGTCGTCAACTACTTCTTTCATCACCTTTTCAACTTTTTCGCAGTTAAATTTCCTCTGTGGCTCCATCCGGTAAGATGGTTCCCGCTGTATGTTGAGGGACGTGGAGTAGCGCGAGGAACCATACGTGCTGTTGGTGCGGCCATATTTGTTGGTCAGGTTCCTGGTGAAGCGTTTAGCTGCTAGAAGCCCAAGAAGGCTCGGACCTTTACCGGTATGCCCGAGAGACAATTTGGAAGACACGGGCACGGATTTCTGCGAGTCTTTAGATGACAATGTGGTGTTTTGCCGACTTGTACCCATGGTGGGTGGGTCCGGGGGATTGGCACTCTGAACTAGTCTTTTCAACATCGTCTTTCAGTAGATATACACTGCACTAATAAAATAGTTTCTCACATATAAATAATTATAGGCTATTCGATGTTTATTTGAATACTTGCTTCGACTTGATTGTTGTATTCTTTTTAAAAAAAATAAGTTTATTCTACGCAATGGCTCTACTGTAAAGTTCCGAAGAAGAATCTACAGTAAATATATGCAGAAGAAATCCATACACCACCAACCAATTCAAATCACAAATTCCAAGTAAAAGTGAAAGTCCAATTATATATCTTATTTCTCCGTTGGAAAATCTGTTTGATTTTTTATAGAATAAATCAAAAAAGTGAATTAATCTAGTCAATAAATAAACGAATTAAGTCACTTTTTATGTAGTGATAAATCAAACTGAAAGTCCGCGCCGCTGTTCGTGGCGGTCAGCTATCGTTGCTATGTGATGATACCACGTTAAGAGAGCCTAATTTTTATGACAGCGCGGTTCAAGTGGATTGAAGTCAATCAAACACTTACAGCAAATCGATATCGCCTAACTTTTACATCCACAAACAATAAACCCTTCTCTGTCAACCTGGAACGAATTCAAGGATTGTTTCAGATTGTAAAGTTGGAATCATAAACACTGGCAAACTAGTAACATTGCTTTTATCAATCCATTTTATTTTTCATAACTGAACTATAAATACGGGTAGTAGTGTGTGTTCTGTGAAATACTAATTTATCAAGCACAAGAAAATACCATTTTATGACAGTGATGTAGGATTGGCGTTTATCCTAAATGAAAAAGCGGATGTAAAAATGACAGATGGCGCAATGTTTTACCATTTGAATACGGCGGTATAAAATCAACAAATTATACCGCTTTCAAAACAAAAACAAAAAAAATATTTGAGGGATCTGGATACGTCCTCATCAATGATGACAGTAAAATTCTCGCTGATAAATCAACCCGTGTAATACCGTCTACGTAGCAATTAATTTGTAATTTCTGTAGACTGCGTAACTTAAGAGGCTGTATTACAGGGAATGCTAAATTGGTTTTTGGAAAGCAAATTTGCAAAATTTGCTTTTCTTTCCAGTCGTGCTTCTCTGCACTTTAACATTCTCTGCATACCACACAACATCTCCCGGTCCTCCTCACTATAAATAGTTCTATCAAAAGCAAAGATCAATGACAAGAACAACCTTTCGAATATTCAATATTGAATTCTATAGTTGTACACAAGATATTCAATTGTGTGACCGATGGTAAAACACCCAATTAAACATGTGTTAAAAGAGGAGAAACGATCACGTAGTAATTTGCTTTCATTACGGTTCAATAGCCAGTCCAATATCTTTCGTTGAAAATGGGTCAGCCAAGTTTACTGAACTATGAAATATGCGACCCACTTCAAGCGCTAAAAATAGGAACTAGGACACGTCTATTTTTAGAATCTTTCTATGCCCAAATTCTTACACGTTTTAATGTCCGAAACTAAACAATGATATTCGATAAGCCATGCATTTAATCGCGTTCACAATAATTGATTGATCAACTAAGTGGTTATTTTAAGGTTAATGACATAGACATCTTGTCTAATAGGCCTTGCTAGTATTCGCGTGTAGCTATAGGCATTTCAAAGCGAAAGTAGAAATCTGGGAAACCAGAATATGTGATGATATGCTCAAAATGCATAGAAATCAGACTAGCAATCCTTTCACCACTTGGTTTAAAAAACGGTGCTAACTTTTTAATCTATAGATATCACGGTGGATAACCCATGTGACTTTTGGGAAGCGTTAACACCGAAAAATTCGTCCGCTTCAAGGTATGTTTGGTTTAATTTCTCAGCTTATACTCTGTTGATTTTGACGAGATAAAGTGCACGGAACGCGCATTTGAGAGGGCTATTCCCGTTTGTAACTCACTCTGCTTCGATTCCGTGATTTCTTCAAACATTCAAGCGAAAGTTTTCTTCGGTGCATGCGAATGCTTCCCACTTTCGTTTTGCACTTACAAACACTTTGGCTCGAATGTTTGAAGAAACCACTGGATTTGGAGCAGAGTGAGTTAGAGCCGGGAATAGCCCTCTCAAGGGCGCGTTCCGTGCACTTTATCTCATCAAAATCAATAGGGTATAAGCTGAGAAATTAAACAAAACATACCTTGAAGCGGACGATTTTTTCGGTGTTAACGCTTCCCTAAAGTCATGTGAGAACTTTACCCACCGTGGATTTAGATCTAGATGAATAGGCCTACATAGAATCAAATCAATTTACATTGTTGGTATGTTAACCATTTCCCAAATAGAAACATTTCAGATTGGTCAAAATAAAAAAAAAGCCGTAGCAGACGACAAAATTGGTACATACCTAGATAAAATTAGAACTATTTGTAGATAATACCAAAGACAATATCGAGGTTAAAGTAGAAAATTCTGATTATCAGCAGTTTCTTCTTTCATCCCAATATTCCCCCGAATATTTTCTTTTCGGGCTGTCAAACCCGGTCTTATTTGGGAAAGGGATAAAGTAGTGACGGAACACATGTTTTAGCAAGTAAGACATGTAGTTTTCAGAGATCAAATGCTTTCTAATAAGGGTATAGACTCCTTTCATTTTAGACTGGTACCCAGCCCCTAGATCTGTCGATCGTTAATGGGATAGAGAAGACGGGGTACCAGTTTACTTTCATTTATGTTTTAGTCCGTACCCACAGAACACTTCCGGTAATCCGAGACTTCTCTGATGAAAATTCGCTCGATGATACTTGGATGTCGCTATTTACAACGGAACGCTGTCCCAGTCAAACACAAAAGAAAATTCCGACACAGCGACATAACTTGTGTCGGAATTTTCTTTTGTTTTTGAATTGGACAGCGCTCTGATGTAAATAGCGACATCCAAATATCGAAGAGCGAATTTTCATCAGAGAAGACTCTGATTAACTTCCGGAGGCAAACAATGGGTTTATGGGAAATTAACATTGTATACATGTGAATTGTTACTAAAAATAGTAACAAATCGACATTTTCAAAACGAGGCTCCCACAAAATGCGGAGAAATCGATGACGACGAACGTGTATTCAATATACAGCGATTAAGCACACGTGCATTCAATATACAGTGATAAAGAGAAGTTTTAAGTGGAACAAAAACTACGAAATTGAATGAATTCGTTGATAGCCGGTAAGATGGTTATTTTATTTGATTTACAGTCAAGAAAATTCGGCATTTTTGGCCAACATTGGAGGGGCTTAGCCCCCCCCCCTAGCCCCCCCCCCCCCCCCTGTTCCTACGGGCCTGTACATCAAATAGATTTATGAACCGTGACCTGTCGCACTAGTCTATTATACAAGAAAACCTACTTCAGAACATGACGTTGGGTATAGGAGAACATATAGAATGCTAGAATGCCTTATAGTCGTTTTCGGCTGGGAGAATTCGACATTTTAAATTCCCTATTTGTTTATGTCAAAGGGGGATAATTCACAAAATTGACAGATTAGACCTTTATTTTAGAGCTTGCTACAAGTGATAAGAGAGATGTTTTGTGTTTTTTTTTTTTTTTTTTGTTTTTATGACCAATTCCGTAAAAATAATGAATCGTTTATCGCGCGTATGTGGCATTAGATGAAATTAGCTGTAAATGCATTAAGGGCCGTAACTCTGACATTAAAGGAGACAAGGCAATGAAACTTCGACAAAACGATTGCCGAATGCATTGGAAATATTGTAAAAATAAAATCAGGCTTTTAGTTCGATACTTTTTCAGAAACAAGAAATCTTGCAGCGTAAAGTTTTCTCTTTTGTTCAGTATATTTTGCTGATATGGAACAGACATTATCCTTTCATAATTTGTATTTTGTAACTTTCTAAAGAATCAAATTCAATTAATTACTTTTATCCAACTCCGTGTAATTCATATTGCTAACAACTAGAAAGGCCTTTAGACATAATCAGCAAATTTGCTTTCCAACAGTACTTTCAGTACTTTGATTTGATATGGTCGTCTGCAAGTCAAGGGGATGGCAACATTTACAGACAACAATATTATGTTACAATAGTTCGTGAAGCTTTCGTTAGGCCTACGATAAACTTCGCAATGGGACACGAAGAAAATGTTAATCGACCACATGTTCCGTTTTTTTCTTTCTATGTTTTCAAAATTCATTTCCTGAATTGTCGTGATGTCGAGAATCGTGTAATTTTTTTACCAATTTGGAAATATTTTAAACAAAATCGAGAAAACGGTACCGATACCTATCGACGTTGCCATTCTTCCGAAATAAGTAAGCTTGGAGCCGAACTCCAAAATCAATTAATATCCATTTAGTATCAGGCGCACCGTAATTGATTTTCGTTCAAACTAAAATCCCAGCACTTGAATTAGTTGTCGTGGCGGGACGAACGAGCGTTATATAGCCATTAAATTTGCACATTAAACCCTAATTAGTTTTGTCAATAGTTTATGAATTTAGCTTATCTTGTAATCTGCCATGACAGGACTGTACACAGGACAAAATAATGTTCATACAAAGTGCGAAATTGAACGGCATTAAACAATGGAAAAGAGTCAATGGAAAATGATAGAGTTGACATTCGTTGTGTCGACATCGGTTAATGCGCACGAATGTTATTGCCGAAGTGAATAGCGAATCCCGACCAAATATGACCCTAAAGTGAACTGTAAACTTACTAAGGAGGCTGTCTAGAAAGTACACTCCATATAGGCATATGCCATAGACAATGCAGGGCCCATGTATGGTACATAGGGGTCTGTAGGTTGACTCCCAGCACCTAATAACCTCTTTTAAGTAAAAGTAATAACTAGGAGGTGTCAGTGGTCAAATTACAGGCCCCTATGGTATGGTATACGTTAGCGAATTTCGATGGTCAGATTTCATGTTTTACAAGAGTATCCCTCGTGACAGGGCCATTTTTTCAATTTCGTTATGGGTCAAGGTCAATGTCAAATAGCAAAGTATGCTAGAAGAACTGTTTTTACGGTTATATTGGTGTTTCACCAACTTATATCATAATCATTCAGATATATTCCAATCATCATTAGAATTTTCGTCCAATTTCGGTATCATCCGTGGCAACTGAAATTGGCGGGGGTATCTGAAATCCTGATATCCCCGTCAAAATACGTTGTCATGGGAAACGGCGAAGTGGAGGAACGAAAATGCACGAAGTGTTTGGTATCTAGGGCTTAATGGTGGGTGGAATGCCTTGAAATAATATCATTGTTGTTATCCTATTATTTCATAGCCATTGAACAAAATTTAAACCAAAAAGTCAGACAAAAAGCAAAGCAGAAAAACATACAGACAGGATTAATAAGTTTACAAGTCAGAACATCACAAAATTAAATGGCCCTTCAAGAAAACTTGTAAGTGATATTTAAATAATATTTACTTTACTATTTTCGGTAAGACTGACTTTTTGCCCATTATAGAATAGGATTAAACCCCTTTTCGTAGACCGACGGTCGCAAAACTGTTTAGCTTTTTCAGAGAGCGTAAAAAGTGATAGAAGAATACACTGGACGAGTGGTATTATTTACTTTTTTCGTTGAAGTCAAAATTTTGATGTCTTGAGACGTTATACCTAGAATTAATGAGGCATATTTTATGACGAAATGAATATTACAAAATACATCATTTATACTCTACCACAAAAAAGTTTGTGATTAAGGGAAAATGATTTGTTCACTATCTTCACGTTCTCCAATTATATCAAATGCCTTCTACAATAACGCAAATAAAAAAAAAGAAATTGATTGTTACATAATAAATCGAACTTCTGCAATCTGGAAAAGAATAAGATTGGTGCGAATCTATAAAATTGGTGATTTAAATTTATTCATAAATTTTCTCTGCGTTTTATTTATGGGGAAGATTTCCAAGGGCACTTGAATACGACGGACAAATATTTAGATTTGGAAATTAGCCCCACTTCAAAATTAGTGTATTGGATCATCACAAAATGGGGACGGAGGATAAGTGAAAGGTCTCTGATTGACACATTTCCATATAATGACGATCTTTGACGCCTCGCAAGATAAAAGCTTAGGAAAACATTATGGAAAATGAAGAAATTGCTTGTGACAAGCAATTTCTTTATTTTCCACATTGTTTTTGCCCAGAAAGACCAAAAATGTAACATTTCATTCAACAGACAACTTCGAATTTCGAGCAGTAAAAAATTCTGTGTCAATATCTGTTGAGTTAAATGTCAACGATCTTAACCCCTAAATAAGCGACAACAAATCTTCCCATTTTAAAGCTGCTGCAGATCTAGAATACAAAACGTTTTTAGTATTTTCTTCTGTTGCCTTATTTATTCTATTAGGGACGTCCAAACCAGGTTCTGGTTGTCTTTACGTAGCCCCTTTTCCCCACGAAATGAGGTTAATATGTTGGTCGAACATTTCCCTTTATTATATCCTTCCATATTAAACACTTATTTTCACAAAATGTTGCTTGTAAAACCTTTTCCAAACCACACACAGTGGCATATCGGGGGGGGGGGGGGCGAAATTCAAACGAATGCCTTTCTGTAGCCTTATTATTTCATTTTCATGCAGAAATTCAGTCCAATTTGTGTAGTACTTGTAAAGCGATCCCCTTTTTGCATATTCGATCCCCCCCCCCCTCACAGAAATGCTGGATCAGCCGTTGAACCACATTTTGGACCTGTCCCAATAAGAAGGCTATACAACGACAAAATTAATCCGATCGTTAGAATGATAGCCTACTTCTAATTAATAGTGTAAAAGTGTTGAAGAAAGGGGAGAAAATGCTACTAGATCTAGGCTTAATCAGCAATTTTCTACTTTTCTTCTGTATTTTCCAAAGATTAAGGCGCGTGGAAAAGCGACAATAATTGTGAAATAGCCTACTTCAAAAGAGGTGGGGAAAAAGAAGGTTTTCCTTACTTTACATTAATTAAGATATAGTTGACACTCGTTATCTCGACATAGGATGAGACGAATTTCCGGTTAAGTCGAAGTGAAAACCTGGTCCCATCCTCATCAACGGAGACCATAAATTATTTGGACGATCCAATTTTAAGCTGCTGTAGACGACAAAACAAATGTTGATGAAGACAGAAATCGTGTTCAATATTATCATAACAGAAAATATTGAAACAAAGGGAAAACTTGCTTTATAATATTTTTTTTCTTTTGTTTCAATATTTCCACGCGTATTAATACATGTAATATTAGGAATGTCAAAACCATATATTGTTCGGAAATTGTTTTTCAATATCTAATAGTCAAAGCTGATTAACTTCGCTGACTTTTTTTCTTTAATATTTCTTTTAGTCCGCACGATCTCGACCTATGCTCGAACAAATCATGTCAAACATTTCCCAAGATCGCTAATGGGTAACATTAATTTTGTATTTACAAAACAGCCCATTGTATTCACGCTAATGATATAGAAAACTTTGAAATATATTGAGAAAAAATGTGAAAATGTTAGAGGCCAGAATTTTGGTCAATCATTCAGATATTTTTCCTGCTCAAACACATCTAGTACCACTTATTTGGTTACCAGTAGTTGCTTTCAATGGCAATGAATTTTGTGCTAAAAATAAATTCGGTTTGCCGTTATGTTTTGATAACCCGTCGGTGTTGTTATGAAACCTCGTAACCACGGCTTGAATCAAGCCGTTGTTACGAGATTTTATAACAACACCCACGAAATATTGTTTGTTTGTCCGAAATTACGTCACTGTTTACTTGATAAAATCGTTCCCTATTTGGATCACTGTAATAAATTTCATGTTTGGAAAATGCCGATTAAACATGTCCTTAGAAATGACCAAATAGGTAACACGTGAAATAGAATCATATGTATGAATAGGATGAACGACTGGTGACCGAATCGGCATTAATTTAGATTGGAACGAAAAATGACATTGTTTTACATCACTTGTTATTTTTTTACTAAGAATTTTTTTTAGCCTTGCTTAAAACCCTAATCAATCAATCGATTTAAACTCAATCACTTTCCCAAACAAGACATTGTTTTACTGTGATTATAGGAAAAGTAAGAACAACATTGAGACAAAAGAAAAAAATGCTGATAACCAGCATTTTGCACATTTTGTCTCAATATTTTCTTATCTATTATGTACACATTTTCTTGCCTATTTCCAAATACACGTACTTTATTAATCGTATTTTCAGTTGGAGCAGTCTATCTCCCGTTCAAGGAATGGTTAATAACCTACACAGAGGTGTCATAAAGGTCGAAATTGAAGTTTTGATGTCACTTTAATGGATTAATAAATGTTTAAAGAAACCTGTCAATTTGTTTTGTTAGTGAAAGACAAGCGAACTACGTACGTACAAGATCGAACTTAAAATAAATTAGTTTAAAAAATAAGAGCTTCCCTTACAATATATGAATTTTCCTTTGTCTAATACAGGTCCGTATGAAGCAATTTCAAATTTGGGTGGCTGAAGCCAACTTGGGGGGGGGGGGGGAGGGTGTAGCCCCTAACCCCCTGTTCGTATTGGCCTGTAATGCAACCACACGTAGAACTTGTCTGATGCATCGCAGTTTCTGAAACACAAAAAGGGGATTTGAGTGCCCGTAGAATGTCTTCCACTTTTTACGGAGGAAAAGTTTTTCCACAAACGTCAGGCTTTGACGCTATTAAGAGATTAAAAGTATTGGTAGGTTAACCCTTACTAAAACGACAAAAAATAGGGTCGTCCATTTTGAAAGCTGCTGCGAACGACATAATAAATGTTGTCAAAGATAGGACTCATGTAAATAAAGCGCAGAAAATATTAAGGCAAAAGGAGAAAATACTGATCATCAGCAATTTCTGCTTCTGTGTCAGTGCTTTCCCAAACATTTTCTACCAGGAACGTAATTTGAAACCAGCCTTGTTTGGGAATAGATTTAAAAAAAAAGACACAAGTTTGATAAAAAATGACTAAATGTCTATTAGGCCTACCATTACATTGAACTCATTCTTACCTCTTATTGAAACTTTTATCACAAGAAGTCTGAAGACAGCTCCAGACCAATTTGGATCAACGTACGCCTAAAATGACGTTTTAAAATAACTAACCATTTCACCAACGATATAATTTTCAAGGACAGATCCAGGATTTTTTTCCAGGGGGGGTCCAAGCCCAAAGTTTTTTCCAGGGTTGTCCAAGCCCAAATTATGGCTTAAAATGTAGTAAATATGTAACGTAACACTAAATTTATATAGTCAAAATTCAATTTTCGGCAAATGGCAGGGGATGTCCGGACCCCCCGACCCCCCTCTAGATCCGCCCATGATTTTCAACGATAAAAATTTGAAAGCTGAAGAAGAAGAAGACGGAGAAGGAGAAGAAGAAGAAGAAGAAGAAGAAGAAGAAGAAGAAGAAGAAGAAGAAGAAGAAGAAGATGGAGAAGAAGAAGAAGGAGAAGGAGGAGAAGGAGAAGACAGGGAAGGAGAAGGAGGAGAAGAAGAAGAAGAAGAAGAAGAAGAAGAAGAAGAAGAAGAATGAGACAGAGAAGAAGAAGAAGAAGAAGAAGAGGGGGAAGGAGAAGGAGAAGAAGAAGAAGACAGAGAAGGAGAAGAAGAAGAAGAAGAAGACAGAGAAGGAGGAGGAGAAGAAGAAGAAGAAGAAGAAGAATGAGACGGAGAAGGAGAAGGAGAAGGAGAAGACAGAGAAGGAGAAGGAGGAGAAGGAGGAGAAGAAGAAGACAGAGAAGGAGAAGGAGGAGGAGGTGAAGAAGAAGAAGAAGAAGAAGAAGAAGACAGAGAAGGAGAAGGAGAAGAAGAAGAAGACAGAGAAGGAGAAGAAGAAGACAGAGAAGGAGAAGAAGAAGACAGAGAAGGAGGAGGAGGAGAAGAAGAAGAAGAAGAAGAAGAAGAATGAGACGGAGAAGAAGAAGGAGAAGGAGAAGACAGAGAAGGAGAAGGAGGAGAAGAAGAAGACAGAGAAGGAGAAGGAAGAGGAGGAGGAGAAGAAGAAGAAGAAGAAGAAGAAGAAGAAGAATGAGAATGAGACGGAGAAGAAGAAGGAGAAGGAGAAGAAGAAGACGGAGAAGAAGAAGAAGAAGAAGAAGAAGAAGAAGAAGAAGAAGAAGAAGAAGGAGAAGAAGAAGAAGAAGAAGAAGAAGAAGAAGAAGAAGAAGAAGAATGAGACGGAGAAGAAGAAGGAGAAGACAGAGAAGGAGGAGAAGGAGGAGAAGAAGAAGACAGAGAAGGAGAAGGAGGAGGAGAAGAAGAAGAAGAAGAAGAAGAAGAAGAAGAAGAAGGAGAGGGGGAAGGAGAAGAAGACAGAGAAGGAGGAGAAGAAGAAGAAGACAGAGAAGGAGAAAAAGAAGAAGAAGAAGAAGAAGACAGAGTAGGAGGAGGAGGAGAAGAAGAAGAAAAAGAAGAAGAAGAATGAGAATGAGACGGAGAAGAAGAAGGAGAAGGAGAAGAAGAAGACGGAGAAGAAGAAGAAGAAGAAGAAGAAGAAGAAGAAGAAGAAGAAGAAGAAGAAGAAGAAGAAGAAGAAGAAGAAGAAGAAGAAGAAGAAGAAGAAGAAGAAGAAGAAGAAGGAGAAGAAGAAGAAGGAGAAGGGGAAGAAGGAGAAGGGGAAGAAGACGGAGAAGGAGGAGGAGGAGAAGAAGAAGAAGAAGAACGACGCTGCATGCCGATGATTATTATCAATATTGTTACAAATGAATACAGACCGGAAGAGTTAACCTTTTCCCGAACGAGACATCTGTTTGGCGTCTTCAATAGAAATGGCTTCAGACAACATAAAGACAAAAGAAGAAAGTGCTGATAACCAGCATGTTCTCCATTTGTCTCAATATTTTCTATGCTTCATTACACGCATATTCATTTATAAGCATCAATTCTGTTGCCTTAAGTACTTTCTTAAAGTTGGAACAGTCCAAAATTTGCCCGTTTGCACGCTATGGGAGCCTGACCAGGGGCACCTATTTTTTCGAGCAAACAAAATGGCGGACAAGGAAGTGGATTCTGACGGTCCCAGCAGTTATTTGGACGTAAGTTGTGTTTTTTGTCCTATAACACCAACTTCGAAGTATAAATAGATCGGTTTATGATTCTACTTTGTTATTGTCTTTGTCTTTAGCTCATCGGACTGGCATACATAACGTAAACGAAAAGCAAACATGATAAAGAGGCATTGCTCGTGAATTATGCATAATAATAATTTATATTTGTCCACCTTTTAAATGATTAAAAGAAATAAAACAGATATTTAAAGTACACGTTATATTATCAAAATTACACTGACTACATTATTCTTTGAAAATTCAAAAGCCTAAGGATGATCGCAAATGTTAGAATTGGAATATTGATGTTTTTATTCACTGTACGAAGACCAAAAATTCCCCCGAACACATGCATTACAGTACCAATTTTTTTGAGTCTTACTGGACGAGTATTCGGATTGAATAAATTTCATTTACGGGTGATTTGAGTTAATTTCTGTACGAGTGTTCCGAGCGTTTTATACATTTGTAGAAGATAGAAAACTTTGGTGTTGATTAGTTTAGATATTTAATTCCACATTTGTTTCTCTTTCCACCAGTCCTTATGATGATAAAATGATACAGTGATTGGTATCCATATCCGGGTTGCCAAAAACACTTAAAATCACACTTATCTTTTGTAGCAAGCTCTAAAATCAAGGTCTAATCTGTCAATTTTGTAAATTACCTCCCTTTGACATAAACAAATAGGGAATTTGAAATGTTTGATATTCACAAATTTATCAAGGTTTTCGATTGGAGGTTTTTGCAACATCATGCTGACTTTACAGGGCATTTTTGAACCCTTTCTTCGACTAGGATTGTTCCCAGATGTCCATGCAATAGCGATTTCAATTTCCTAAGGATATTACATTGTAAAATTTTCAAGCTTTGGAACACAATGAAAATTCTGCTTTTCAAACATCATTTTCTAAACGCTTATACAATGTTATGTACGCTTCTTTACATTTCCTGACTGGTAACTTGACGGACTACCATTCCATGTAGTCCGGCATGGTTTACATTCTTCTGCTTGAATTTCTGAAGGTTGAAATTGTGTAAAATTTCCATTCTAATTGTACACCTGAAAAACGGACCCCTGTCACATTAAAAAGGTCCGTTTTTCATCCCCGTTATTAAGATCCACAAAACGTAAAGCACTAAGCACAACCAAGTCAATGAACAATGGGAAACACTTTCATTTGAATTTTTACTTGTTGTATTTAGAAAAAAATATGACAAGCGAAGTAGGTGTAGCGTTTTCACTTTTGTTCAGTATAGAATTTAAATCCTAGGTAGACAGAGAAGAGAGGATGAGATGAAAGAGAGACGGACATACAAAGGATATCACATGGAAATACATACATAAGAGAAATACATAAGGACTCAAAGATTTAATAATGTTGGACACGTGTATACCTTTTGGTAACTTTCTGTCGTATTCAAACAATTGAGCACCCACACGCCAGCTGAACAATAAAATAATGCTTCTTATTTGCACGTCAAAATAAAGATTTCACGAACGGAAAATTTTGGATCGCGTAAAATTACACCGACTATGGAAACGAACTATGCAAGACAATGATATAGATCTATACATAGTATTTTATAGGTATTTACAACAGTCTTCCATCAACCCATGTCCAAAAATACACGTAAATGGAAACTTTTACGCTCGTGCAATACACGGTTCACTGCATACCAAATCTCATATTTGTATTGTTATTGGTTTAGACATGTCGATGGAATGAGTGGGATTAAAGTGGGAATGCTCCAGTTTTTCGGAACACTCGGTTATTACTGTAGAAAATTAAACATTTCGTATCATATATGATTCGTTACCATATTTTCAATAATATAACACGTCATTACAATTTACCATTTTCGATGGTAAAGGCGTATTTATTATGCGAAACTGATTTCGTCAAGATGGAAATCGATTATTTAGAGCAAGACAGTTGTAAGTATATACACAGTGACCGCTGTTTTACGTCATTTTATTCATGTGTAGCTGATAAAAATTGCTGTAATGCACTAAAAAGTGTACTGACCTATACACTTTCTTTTTTTATTATTACCAAGACACGTTGCTTAATACAATGATGGAGTTTATCAAAGTCTATGATGTAAAACTTGAAATATTTCCAAAAATATGCAAAGGGGGTGTTCCACCCTATCAGAAATTCCCATAGGGTTGTGCCCACGCTTGGAATTAAATGAAATTTGACATGAACTTAGTGTTCTGTATTACAGCATTATTCCCGAAATATATTCCAAAAATCTATTCCGGGAAATATTTTTCTAAGAATTTTAAGATTTTTGCTTAAAGTGACATTTCAGAATGTTTTGTCATAATAATACTTCTATTTTTATCTGAAAGAGCACATTTCCTTATGGAAATTCTGAAAATTTCAAGCCAAAATATTGCGCCGTTTACGAGAAATATATATTTTTGTGCTAAAATTAAACAAATTGTTGTGGACAACAGTTCGGATTTATATGCAATTTATCGATTATGTCTCAACTTTAAATGCGTGTTTCTCGCTTATTGGCAACAACTTCAAAAAACTAATAGTATTTATACTCATTAGAATAACCAATCTTGGCATAAAGACATACTTTAGAAAATTGAAATCGGAATGAAATGTCCCTTTAAAAATGGGGGGTATCTTAGCTAAAAGAGGGCATATACATTCAGGATTGTTGTATTTGAGCCAATTTGCGCCAGAAATAATATCTATTAATGTCGTTTCAAGAATTTATTAAAATAGTATACATTACTCTATAAAAAACAATTTGCTATTACTTTTTGTATGACGTCATCAACAAAATTCTTAGCTTTTAGACATTTTGACCAAATTTGATTCTAAATTTCACACAGTTTCAGTTTTTGTCAACATATGAAATTTATATTAAAATTGCCCCCATATATGCTTGTGCTTATATTAAAATACTAAGTAAAAATAAAACCGGTAACAGTGTCATTTTTTAATTTTAGTGTAAGCGGTCCAAATTTCTAAGAATGTAAAATCTAAGATTTTACTTTATACCTTCTATATGCATTACGCAAATAGTCCTTTGCTTTTTTGTATCTTGATTTGACATCAACAACTTATGTATAACAAGAATTTTAGCATTTTCACAAAAAATTATGCTTTTTTATGAATTAATGGCACTTTGTCTTACCCCACCCACCCGCAATATAATGGTGGGGGAAAAGCCTAAAACAGTGGAATGCATTATGAAATGTGGAGATGAAAAATAAAATTAATGCAATAGTGTTACATATTTTACCTATTATGTCACCTTTTTATACTTTCCTTTGTGGCTTATCAGCACTTAGACTACTTTAATATACATACAACATTTCTTTACTACACTGCTCGAGATAATATAAAGAACACAGAAACAGTTCTTATTGTTCATCAATTGTGCCCTTCAATACCAAATTGCTAAAATTTCTATTATTATGGTGAATTATCCACTGCTTAAATGACATATTTATAAACCATTTGCCAATCCTCAGATCTGTGAAGAACATGCATAGGCTTTTTGCCTATGTCCAATTTTGTTATGCCACACTACCTTCCACGAGTGCAGGTTTTGGTATTTTTCATATAGGGGCCCATAGATATTTCTGGCGTCAGACGAACCTGGGGATTGTGAGAGAGTGCAGATTTTTTTAATGCATCACATTATCTAGGGTCAAAGAAATTTTAGCACTGGCACCAGGTCTTTTCACTTTCTAATGAGGACTAGTTCCCTATGAGCAATATTTGAAACCAACGATTAGGGTAAGTAAATGCACACGTATATAAAGACTTTATTAAGAATCCAATGACTAAATGAACACGATTTGAATTTTTCCTTGATAGAAATTAACTGCCCCTACAGATTTACCAATCCACACGGTATTTCTTGAATTTATTTTTACCCGTTTGTATGTTCCACAACGTAGCATGCGTCTCTATCGTGATTTATTTCAGTTTCAAGGGTATATCAAGAGTAATCGAAAACAACGACATTAAATAAATAACGGTTAATTGACGTCGTAAAGATCATCAAACTGTAGTTAAAAGGCTTAAAAAGCAAGAGATCGCTTGCAGCACTTGGAATTCAAATAATTATTTCATAGGCTATAACACTTTTCATGAGACAACGATAAATAGAAAATGAACTCTTCAATGTAAGGCTTAGTCACATACAAAATTTGTCTTGCACATCACGACCGGAGCACAGCAACAAATGTCACGTCCTACAGAATATTTTTGGACGCGATGCATATACGTGATAAAAAAAAAATGGACGCGAAATTGTATGTCATTAATCCTTTGGATATTTATATTATAGATGGTCCACATGCAATGTATGCCAAATAGTAGAGGATACTGGCTAAATGCATCTATTTTCTTTTTCCAGAGGGACACGCACAGTCTCAAAGGGTACAATAAGTTGTAATAACATAGTTAACGATTTAAAATGTATTATATGATATAAGCTGTTAAAGTTTTAAAAATGGCATTGATATGTTTAAGTATTACTTAATGTATTGGTCAAAATGTGTCATAAAATTTTAACTGGAGTAAACTATGCCAAATGCTTTTAAGTGAACTATTCTGTCCTGTTACACGAACCTATTGGCTTATTTAAAGATAAACAAATGAAAACAAAAAAAACTTGTTATGACATGTGAAACTGTGAAATCACGACTGGAAATATTGGTGACTGGAAATATGTGTTTCGTAAATACTTCCAAACAGATGACCAAAGCCAACAAAATGACCGTATCAAAGTCAAATGTGGGTAATGGGTTTATTTCTAATTGATTGAATTTTAGGTTTGGAAATAATCTGGGCTATTTTTCTGACAATTTCCGTCTAAATAAATTTTTGAGAAATCATTTGGGCATGTTGGTATCAACAGCATTGGCACCAACATGTTATACAATGACTTTTCTTGCTATTTTGATTTAAAATTGGGAACTTATATCAAATCTAGGTAGGCAAAATTGAGCGTTTGCTAGATGGATACCATTGAAAACCAAGAACATTTTAAGATGCCGTTGTACATAATTTTCATTATTTGACAACTTTACCGCATTCAAGTTTTAAATAAACTTTGGATACGAATAAAAGACATATATGGCAAACTTTCATATCAATTTCATAGGTTGACAAAGAGGGGAACATACAAACAACATTGATTGAATTTTAGGTTTCGAAATTCGTTAGGTATTTTTCTGACAATTTCTGACTACATTTCTGAGAAATTAGATGTACATGTTGGTATCAACAAAATTGTTCTCAAAATGTTCTACAAGGACTCTTCTTGCTATTCTGATTTAAAATTAGGGACTAATATCAAAACTAGGTGGGCGACATTGGGCTTTTGCTGGACGGATATCATTGAAAACTGGGAACATTGTATGGTGCAATTGATCACAATTCTCATTATTTGACAATTTTACCAGTTTCAAATTTTCACCAAATTTTGCATACGAACTGGAGACATGTATGGCCAGCTTTCATATCATTTTCACATGTTGACAAAGACGGGAACATACAAAAATAATTGATTAAACTTTAGGTTTCGAAAATTTCTCGATATTTTTCTGACAATTTCTGACTAAATAAATTTCTGAGAAATTACTTGTGCATGCTGCTATCAACAATTTTGGTCTCAAAATTTTCTTCAAGGTCTCTTCTTGCTATTTTGATTTAAAATTGGGGACTAATATCAAAACTGGGTAGGTAACACTAGGCTTTTGCTAGAGAGGTACCATTGAAAACTGGGAACATTTTATGGTGCCATTGATCACAATTCTCATTATTTGACAACTTTACCGGTTTCAAATTTTTGCAAAGTTTTGCATGCGAATAGGGGACATATGTGGCCAACTTTCTTTTCAATTTCATATGTTGACAAAGACGGGAACATACAAAAAAATTTGATTGAAATTTAGGTTTCGAAATTTTCTGGGCTATTTTTCTGACAATTTCTGACTAAATGAATTTCTGAAAAATTATTTGCGCATGTTGGTACCAACATTATTGGTATCAAAAGTTTCTACGAGGACTTTCCTTGCTGTTTTGATCAAAAAAAAAAAAAAAAAAAAATGATGAATACCAAAACTAGATAGTCAACATCGAGTTTTTGTAAGACGGGTACCAATGAAAATCTGGAACATTTTAAGGTGCCGCGTATAGGCCTATATGCACTCTTTGAGTAAAAAAATATAATTTTGTAGTTCATAGGTCAGAGGTATTCTATGTGTAAAGTTACAAGAAAATCTGTGCGTGGGCACAAATGAAACACCCCCTTTTGACATAAAACACTTCAGCTTCATTGATCGAACTGAACACGCGAGCATGCTGTTTTACACATTTGTTCGTTTATAATAGCACATATCTTGGGTTTTCTGTTCTTATTAAATGTAAGACGTTGCTTTTAATCCGTTTTCGGGACTAAACGATGATTATAGAGCATCTATAAGCATTTTAGTGATCTTGAGTAGGTGCAAGAAATTATACATTTTTTTCTGTAGGGGTATGTGTCACGAATGCTTATAAAATTCAAACAAGATCGCTGACCACCCATTTTTATTTCATTTTTCAATTGGTAATTACATATAATTTCATCATACAAAATATAAATGAATTTAAAATACATGGTAATATCGCTGCGACTGGAGCACCTGACTGTGCTATGGCCGCGGCCTGGTATCTACAAAATGTTCGATTAGAATGGGTGAAATGCCTCTTTAGACACTATATTACATGTATGAAAAGTAAAGCTAAAACTACTTACCAACATATTCCTGTATTTCTCTCAACATGTCTAGCACAACTACATTTGATGTTTTCGAGAATGAAGCTACTCATACCACTTAAGGACAGATCCTCCAGTTGTTACTGCGCAACTTACTGCGCATATCCTAAATAACGAAATAAAGCTGTTTCAGTAATTGGCCTTTTTCAGCAATTGCATTTCTTACATTTAGTTAATGTTTGGTTGATAAATGACAAGACCCTTTTCGGTTATTTCAATTTTCTATCTTTGGTCAATTAAAGTGTAATAGTACTCGGATGGTACATTTCGCTTTCTGTTATGCCTTCAAAATGCGGCGTTAGCGATAGGAAACGGAGCAACAAAAGCAACGTGGTGTATTTATGAGATAGTCCGCTTCAGATGGACACAAAAGATGACACGTTTTAGTATCTAAAGCTGGTAATAAGGAAGAAAATGGATAAAAGTAGTGAAACAATTTCGAACAGAGCTGTAAAAAATAAACCAAAGTTTACTTATAACTAAGAAAAACGCTTGGTTTGATATATTTTTCTTTTTTTGTTTTTGTAGGTATGACCAAGCACTATGTCTATACCAAAAAAGAAAAAAATCTTACCGCTGGAATATTTTTTATTATCAGAAACGTTGCGAAAAAAGAGCAATTTCAGCTACTTTTGAAAGAATGTTTTACTAAAAATTTCAAAATCATCACTAAATTTTCCCAAATTGATACCCATTTAGACAGAATAAAACATATTGAACACAATAAAGACTTATTTATGTAATCCTAGTCATTTCGAACACCTTTTTTGTGGGTATTGAAGTGACACCTCATTTTTGCAATTTTAGACAAGAGTAGTCTCCCTTGAAATTCAATAACTTTTTAATTCGCTTGGTGACCTATAGTTTTTACGTCATTTTTTTACTTCTTATATATTTAGATATCAGTACAGAAAAAATTAAGAAATTCTTACCGTGGGAAATAAATGGAGGATCTGTCCTTAAATTTAAGAATGTCCACCCATTTGGTAGGAGACTGTGGCCAGTTTCATCAACGGATTTAAGGTGTATTTATGTCTTAAGTACCAATGTCTTACAGTCTACACGCTTAGGAAAGGAGTCAGGTATCGCCCCTTCCATCAAGTCCTAGGTAATTTGATTGTTGTTTCGTAAGACATCAGTAAGTCAGAAATGCGTCTTCGATGTTTTGATGAAACAAGTACCAGATGTCATAGAGGATATATGCCGCGCCCTAGGATCAAAACCGGGACATCAAATTTGAAAGTACAACGCGATGCCATTTTTGCGATAACCGCGGTCATAAGCAGCCAATGAGAGAGTGCGTGCAAGAAAAACAAGAGACAGTGCTAAGGCAGACAGAAAATGAGTGGTGTTAGGAGAAAATATACATTGAATACTATTTCAAAGACATGTTTCGTTTTTATATCAATATTTATTGTCGATTTCGTGAATAATATGCTTTGGTGAGTAGGTTTTATAATAACTATTTAGTTTATTTGTTCATTTATTTCATCATCAAGATAGTGCTGTAATGCCTTTGACTCGAGATAGCTTAATTTGTATGAACAAGTTCCAAAAACTATATTAACCCTTTCCCAAACACGACCTGGTTTTCACGTTCCTAACAAAAAAGGCTTGAGCAAGCATTGGGGCAAAAGAGGAAATATTTATAACCAGCATTTCCTCCTTTTGCATCAATAATTTCAATGCTTTATTTTACACTAGTCCAATATTTTTTCAACATCAATTCTGTGGTAAACAGCTACTTTTGAATTGAAATTTACGCTTTGGAAAAGGGTTGAAATAATTTAAATGCGCATCTAGATTGACTCTGCTTAAAGAGATTTAATCCTTCATGCAGTTGGTTAACTGAAAATGTTAACCACTAGGATACGTCTCTCAGTTTTCAATTGCTCGATTAACGCGTTCAGAAAAAACTGGAATTTCCAAACTAAAATCGTGTAAACAATGAACGAACTACTCATACAGTGGATTGTGACATTGCTCGGAAAAAAGTTCAGTTTTTCTTGTACAGTAGTTTCGTTTTTTTCGTTTTGTTCTTATAATACACATCTCTCGCGACTCAGAGTTACACAGAGGCTCTGTCATACAGAAATCTATGTCCACACACGAAAATAAAACCAGTAGAAACAGTAAAGTGTGATTTTTGATTGATTCATTAAAGCATTTCTCGCTTAAAATGATGAGCACAGCACATCGTGAAGATTGTCGGCACAATTTTAAATAATCTAAAGATTAATAAGTTCATTTAAGAATCAAAAGTGGTAAAGCAATATATGTACTCAAATATTAATGAGTATGAACGTGCAAAATTGAGTATAAATGTGACAAATCTTCCTTTGTTTGCAGCATCTATTTCTTGCAGGTTTGTTATGTCCGCCATTTTTGCTCGAAAAAATAGGTGCCCCTGGTCAGGCTCCCATAGCGTGGTTTGGGAAAGAGTTATTTAAAAGAACTCCGGTAGATTTCTTTAGAATGCCCGGAGTAAGGACACCGGGTTATATCATTCGTAACCGGAAGTACTGTTTGCGGCATTTTCCTTTCTGCAGACAACACGTCAACAATGTATTTCTTGGTCGTTCTCGCGGTTATTACGGTTCCAGGATGTCTGTCAACCATCCCCAGACCCAGAGGAGTAGCCATTTCAAGTAAAAAAATATTTTTGACCTCCATGAATCATCCTTTGATGATAAAGAAACACGTTAAAATTAGTCTAAAACTGCAGTAAAATTGTGGGTGGGGTAAAGCGTTTGGAACTTTGGAAATCATATTATTGACTTCATTGCACTTTTGCAACAATGACAATTTAAATTTTATTTGCTAGATTTTGTTACAGATTTTACAATATCACATCCCATTTCACATTTGCAAATGATCATAGACATTGTTTGAAAAAAGTCTTAAATGTTTTGGTTCTTGTCATAAAGGATTTTTTTATCATTTTATTCATTCACTGATAATTTCTGTATCAGAATGGAATTAGAATTGGAAAGCTGGAAGTCAAGTTAAAATCACATTACATGTCAACTTTGCAGTGGCCAGTTTTTACAAGGAAGGGACAACATTCCGATGTCTTGACGGAAGTAAAGAATTCCCGTTTGACTATGTGAATGATGACTACTGTGATTGCCCGGATGGAAGTGATGAACCTGGTAACAAAATTAATTTTTCCCAAACAGTGAAAAATATCTGTGAACCTTTTCCCAACACAATACCTTGTTTTGATGTGCCTTAGAGGATGCATTAGGGAAAATGTTGAGGCAAAAGAAGAAACTGCTGATTATCAGCAGTTTCTCCTTTTGTCTCAATATTTTCCATCCTTTTTTGTTTGGTCAGAAATCTATACTTCCATAACATAAATTTTGTCGTCTGTGGCAGCTTTCATGCCTGTCAAAGTGCAGCTGTCTGTTTTTGTTGTTTGGAAAAGGGTTAAATAAGACAACATTCGGATGTCTTGACGGAAGTAAAGAATTCCCATTTGACTATGTGAATGATGACTACTGTGATTGCCCGGATGGAAGCGATGAACCTGGTAACAAAATTAATTTCTCCGTAACAATGATAAATATGTGTTAACGCTTTCCCAAACAAAACCTTGTTTTGATGTGCCTTAGAGGATGCATTAGGGAAAATGTTGAGGCAAAAGAAGAAACTGCTGATTATCAGCAGTTTCTCCTTTTGTCTCAATATTTTCCATGCTTTTTTGTTTGTACAGAAATCTATACTTCTATAACATAAATTTTGTCGTCTATAGCAACTTTCATGCCTTTCAAAGTGCAGCTGTCTGTTTTTAGCTCGACTTTTCGAAGAAAATGAGAGCTTATACTGTCACCCGGGCGTCGGCGTTGGAGTCGGCGTTTGCGTTGCAACAAAGGTTAAAGTTTTTTCAAACATCAATAACTTCCATACTATCAAAGGGATTCAACCCAAACTTGGAATACTTATTCACCATCACACCCTCTACCAGGGCCTTCTCTGGCCCAAATTTTCTTTTCGCCAAATTTCGCTTTCGCCAAATTGAAAAAAAATGGAGCCAAATTTGGCTTTCATGAGCCAAATTTGAGCCGTTTTGACTCAAGCTCATCTTTATTTGACTGGACTAATGCATAAAGAGAGATAAGCTTTAATAACACATGTTAATACTTTTATTAAAACAATAAACAGTCATAATAATACATATTGATAGCATATTTAGTTTACAAATTCAATTTGCTGTAGCTATGGCCTTTTCACTCTTGCTGTGGGCTGTCTATCTGGCATTCTGCATGTCTGTGCCCTGATTCTGCAGGAAAGTGGTGAGAAGAAGGTCTGAAAAATAAAAGCAATTAAGTTATGTTTCTATTCTAAAGCTGATCTGTGTACAATAAGATGTGAAAATGATACACATTTTTTGCATAAGATTTTTTATTTGAATTACACACCTTTAATTTTTTTCGAATGTTTGGTTTACATCTTCTTACTTTAGTACTGAAAAACCAGTTGTGGTTACATTATTTCTCTTTTAACCCATTACCAAACGACAAAATTTTGGACTGTTCTAATTTCAAAGATGATGCAGATGACAATTTCAAGTGAATGAAACTTCAATTTTACTGGTCTTTCATGGTAGAAAACATCGTGGGAAATGAAGAAATTGCTTGTCACAAGCAATTTCTTCATTTTCCACAATGTTTTCCCAAGCCATTTGCTTTAGGGGAGTCAAAAAGAGTCACTGTGTGGTAATGGGTTAAAAGAATATTTTACAAATCATTGATTTTGGGTCATATGATAGCAAATCTTTGACAAATTCCAAGATTCTTTTAATATCTAGATTTGGTTGAAGTTTTTTGACATTTGGCAAGGAGACCAAGAAAAGTCTGTTTCTAGTTCACATTTGGATTAAAGACGACAGACTAGCCAGCATCGCAACTTGAATAAATTGGCCTCGCCATGCTAATTATTCTTCATTGCGAATGTCTGTTTGAAAATACAAACTCGTTCTTTAATTTGGCCTAATAGCAGCCGACGTTTAGTTGGCGAGTAATCATGACCAATTAAAGTTGTTTTAGAATTTTATCGATCTCAATTAGTTGCTGCTGTATATTAACAAACACGATAATAGCCTTACCTAACCGCCGATTCCTGGCTAAGTGTCACAAAATAGCTGTAATTTGTGATGATTGTACACTAATCCCTTTGTTTATTACAAACTGTCAAAATTCATGCGACCTTCACCTCAATTAATTGGTTACCCGCTTCTCAATAAAGTACATGTATTACCGTTATTGGAAATCGGGACCAGTTTACTCGCTTAGCACAGGTAAAAATCGATAATCGCCATATAGAGAAATTTCCGACTTTCTTATCGCCAGATTCTGGAGTTTTCGCCAAATTGTATTTTTTATCGCCATTTTCATTTTATTTTCGCATTTGGCGACGATGGCGATCGCCAGCGAAGGCCCTGCTCTACCTTACTATTAGGGCCCATGACCTTGGGACCACTTTATTTGGAGTTATGCCCCCTTAAGCAACTTAGAAAGTCCAGCGCGCTGTCTTCGGACAGCTCTTGTTGTTGTTTGGAAAAGGGTTAAATAAGACAACATTCCGATGTCTTGACGGAAGTAAAGAATTCCCATTCGACTATGTGAATGATGACTACTGTGATTGCCCGGATGGAAGTGATGAACCTGGTATTTAACCCTTTCCCAAACAACAAAATTTTAGGGTGATCCACTTAAAAAACTGCCATAAATGACAAAATGGAAATTATTAAAGATACGATTTGTATAAAATATGGCACAGAAAATATTGAGACAAAAGGAGAAACTGCTGGTCATCAGCAGTTTCTTCCTTTGTTTCAATATTTTTCCAAGCCTTTTCTATTAGAGATGTCAAAATCAGGTCTTGTTTGGGAAAGGGTTAAATAGATTCATTTTTCCCAAACAGTGAAAAATTAATATGTGTTAACCCTTTCCAAAACAACAAAATGTTGGCGCTTTTCCAATTTGAAAGCTGCAGAAGACAAATGAATGTTGTGTAAGAAAAAAATTGTGTAAAAAAATAGTACAGAAAATATTGAGGCAAAAGGAGAAAAAGCTCATAATGCTAGTTAAAACTAGGTCTTGTTCGGGAAAGGGTTAAATAAGACATCTCTTGTCAGGTGTGTTCAATTCACCGAAGTGTATATTATATAATTTGAGGGAAAAAGAAAATAATGCTGGTGCATTTTTACCTTTGTCTCAAAGTTTTTTATGCTCCCCGAAGGGAGAGCATATAGTCGCCGCTTCATCTGTCCGTCCGTCCGTCCGTCCGTCATTCCGTCCGTCCGTCCGTCCGTCCGTCCGTCCGAAGCGATTTCTCTATAACCCTTGGGCCAAATCAAATGAAACTTACCATGTGAACTCCCTGTGACATAATGCCGATGTACTTTTCCCAGTTTTTGGATTTGAGGCCTCGTCATGGGAAAAGGGGACTTAAGGTCAAATACACTTTTTCTCTAATTTCTCATAGTCTAATGGTCAGAATTTGATGAAATTTCATATTTGAATAGCATATCAGATGCCCTTGACAAGAAACTACTTTAAATTTGCGTATAAAAAGTATGTCATGGAAAAAGGGGGCTTAACGTTTGTTAGCTTAATCTTAGCTCTGAATGGCATACATTTATTGTGACAATGCCTTAATCGGGGAGCATTGTCCGTCTCTGACGGCTCTTGTTTTGCAAAGATTTCATGTTTTTTTGCAAAGATTTCAGTTTTAGTTGTGTCAATTTGCTCCATTGTTTAAGAAATGGTAAATAGTTGTCAAAGCAACAGAGAAGGGATAAAGAAAATTTTATCTAAATTTGTTTGTGGAAAAATGTCATTAAATTGAGAAATGTATCAGGTAAAAATAAAATACCAAATTGAAAAATATGCCATCACAAAGGAGGAAATATCAAAAGACCTAAAAGGCAACAGTCTTACGGTCTCCGGATCAAAGGAAAGCGTCTAGCTTCTACTTCTACTTCATACTTAAAAGATTTTTATATATATTGATAATTCTTTAAAACATACAAATTTGTGATTTGGGAAAAGATAATAAGATTTGTAAAACTTATGACCTCTCTTTCCAAGGTACCTCAGCATGCCCGAATGGAAAGTTTCACTGTACTAACGCAGGATACAAACCTAGCAATGTGCTGTCATCTAGAGTCAACGATGGAGTTTGTGGTATGTCAAGTTGCCCCTTGTAAATACTAGTTCAGAGCCACAGATAAGAGAGGGTTTTGACGTTTCAAAATGTAACATATTTCTATTGATTCGTCATCAATCAAACCCTATGTTGCGAGTATTCATTTGAATCGTCTTAGTGAGAAGATTCAAATGAGTACCCAGAGAGTAGAGTTCGGATTTGAAATTAAAGAAAAAAAAATAGAATGGCTTTACCCCCTCTTATCTGTTGCTCTGCTAGTTTCCTCATTATGTGAATTTGGTCATGACATTATTATAAGAAAATTTAAGAATTGGATAAAAAGAAGTTTGGAAAAAAATTGTAGGCCTACTACAAAAATAAAGAAGACAAAACAGGGATTAAATTTTCGTGCATCATTCTAATAGGGATTTGATATTCAGACTACATGTTTATACATATTGACAATATGTGCAACAAATTTCATAATCAATATTGGAAGGCATGTAACCATTTGACTTGTCAAGTGGTTTAAAAGTTGTGTTTTAATTAATAATTCCTACATTTACAGATTGCTGTGATGGAACAGATGAATGGGCCGGGAGTATACAGTGTGTCAACAACTGCAAGTAAGTCAAACATTTACCCAAACAAGACCCGAGGCCCGTTCTTCAGAGCGAGGAATTCACCCATTACCAGACGGCAAAATTTTGGACTCTTCCAATTCAAAGATGATGCAGAAGACAATTTCAAGTAAAAGAAACTTAACATTTTTGGGTCTTTTGAGGTAGAAAACATTGTGGGAAATGAAGAAATTGCTTGTCACAAGCAATTTCTTCATTTTCCACAAAGTTTTCCAAAGCCATTTTCTTCTAGGGTTTCAAAAGGCGTCGCTGTGCAGATGTTTTAGATAAAGTGTTTTTGAGACTGAGATTCTAAAAGAGTTGTTCCCAATGCTCCATACTTCATACAAATGACGTCATCAACTCATCATGATGTCATTTGTTTGAAGTATAGAGAATTTGGAACACCACACTTTATGAATTAGGGATCTTATGGAACAACTCCTTCAATTCTCTCTTATATTGTTTCTACAGAGTTTACTAAGGGGTTTGCAAGAAGTATAGGGTAATGGCGCCTCCCATTGAGTGTCTTAAATATCTTGCTCTAAAGAATGTTTTATCTTAAATATTTTTTACAAGAAATTTCAAAGTATCTTAAGAAATCTCACTCTAAAGAGCACAGCTCTGGTTCTAACATCTTTAACCCCTTCCCAAACAGCACAATTTTAGGGTGATGCAAATTCAAAGCTGTTGCAGATGACAAAATGAAAGTTGATACAGATGTGATTTGTAGACAAAATAGCACAGAATTATTGAGATAAAAGGACAAAATGTTGATTTTCAGCAATTTCTTCTTTTGTCTCAATGTTTTCCAAAGCTTTGTTTGGGAAAGGGTTATTGATAAAAGATATCCCACACCTTACTGACTCTGCATTTTCAAGCTATGTGTTTGTCAAAACATATTATATTGCACAAGTGCCTCACTGCAATTTCAAGTCGAGTTAGCCTACCTAATGATCCCTAAGTTTTGGTAAAATTAACAAAGAATGGAGTCACCCATTGTATCACTAAATGCCTTATCAATTGCTGCAATATATTACAAGAGATTTTCATAGTCTGTAATGTATGTATTGAGATAGACATAGTTTGGCATTTCACAATGTTACATGATTGGTGTTTGAATGTGCATGCATCTGTCCCTCCATCCATCAATTCAACAAGAGTTTATACTTTTATTCTTTATCTTAGAAAATAATTTTGTTTACAGGGAGCTTGGTAAGAAGATGCGTGAAGAAGCTGATCGTGAGAAGCAGCTACAAGAAGAAGGATACAAAACTAAGTTACGCTATATGGAAGAGGGCAAGAAGAGACAAGAGGAGAAAAACGTATGTATTATCTGCAAAATATTGATTCTTTACCAACTCCACACCCATTTAACCTTTATTAATTAAATTGTACACAAATGTTGCTCATGACAAAGCCAAGTGTTTGATTGCTTTGAGATTGTATAGGTCTTTGCCAAAATCACAGGAGACCTTCATTTGGAATTATTTATTTGCTCCATCTGTTCCATGGTTCGCACAGGTCTTGAAAAACCATTGAATTTGACCGTAGCCTTATAAAACCCTTGAAAATGGATGTGAGCCTTATAAAACCTGTGAAAAGCAAATCTGAGCCCTTAAAAACCCTTGAATTCTATATCTCTGTTGTTTTGTATGTACATGTGAATCATTTTCAGCTGTCTTTTAACACACACCAGAGCTTCAGATTGACGGTGCGCCCGCGCCAATCCTGCATTTTTTCAAAATATGACCCATGAAATTATGTATTGGTGCGCCAGCCGGGCGCACGAATTTCAGTAAAAGTATGATCATGAAATAGTAGATTTCAAACAATATTGACCTTCGCTTATAACGCACCCGTAATCTGCTATGTACATGATCAAGCTAAGTGACCTACTTGATAAACTTATTTTTAGATTATTATAATGACCTTACTTCATCAACCAATCATATCCCAAATTTCAAACCATAAACAAGCAGTCGGCAAATCTCGGGTGATCTCCGTAATAACCTTCACCTTCGATTTGTTACTATTTTAAGTATCGTGAGTCCGTGACGGTTCCCGGCTTTGTGCTTCAAATCGGTAACCAGACAACTCGATTGAAAACATCCGGCTGTTTCAACTATCGTTTCGACGATGTCTCAATCAAGTTTAAAACGTTTTTTCAAACGAAAAGCTGGGGAAGATACGGGTAAAATCACATACAAAGAACTGACGGCTGCATTTTTAAATTGAGCGGATAATTAGTCAATAATCAACGAAAATGCGGCGGAATGATTCGACCTTAAAAATTTGGCAAGCAGACAAATCTGACATTGTCACGGCCTAGCTACTCGCTCTTTCGATACCATATTTTGTTAAACTATTTCATCTCCCTATTCATTTACACTGGTGTTAGGGGTTTTTGATTCCGGCTAATAGAGTGATATTTATATCCGATTTATGTTAGCAACTCGCTATCACTCTAGCAGAGTTTGGGGACTTTTCAACCAGTATTTATTACCACCCACTGATGTTAAAAAAAGCGTGGACAACAATTGATAACATTATCTGCAATTCATTTCAAATTGAACTAGTATAAAAAAAATTTATTGTAAGGGAAAAGTTAATTCAAATCATTAACACACAGTCACACACAAAATAAATAACTATAAATAAATGAAGTGAAATATTCTTAACTTTAACAATATTTATATGCATCCACTCAAATAACAACAATACAGTGACAGAGACATAAATAAACACATTCTATGTCTCTGACAGTGATGATTTCACAGCAAATAAGTCATTTACTCCAATCCCAAGTTTGGATATGAATGCTTAACTGTGGCCCATTGTTTTGGAAAATGACCCCTCAAAATCCTGCGTGGTGGGCCCTGTGACCCACAGGTCTCTGAAACAATCTGAAGCTCTGACACACGGAAATTTTTTTTATGCAATTAGAAAATCCATTTTTAGCCAGTGAATAATCTAGATTTTGCTACCTATGAGTCCGGGGACTCGCATTTCTGAAAACAATGAGTCCCAGAGCAAAATCAATGAGTCCAGCTTAGAAAACAATGAGTCCCACAAGTTTAAACAAAACACTGGTCTTTATTAACAGTGACATGTACAATCAAACACATGCAGTGCTCTGGCGAGGTAGAAAAAAGTATCCATGGGACAAATGTCTCATGGCTACACATAAGACATATTGGACAAACGAGGGGACACATTTTAAAACCAAAATAATGAAAAAAATTAAACGTATGTGCAACAAAATTAACCAAATGCATCTACATATGTACACTGTTATGACCCCACTTCGGCGATATTTTCTTGAGACACTCTGCTAACAGACTTTGTCCTCGGAAATTAAGTTGTCTCCAGTTAAGTTTGGTGGTCATATGCATACACTCATTTATGAAGCTGTGACGAAGCAGACGATACATCTTGAGTTTCGTTGATGGGATTTTCTGCAGATGATGGGCCAGACATGTGTTCATTTGTCTGCTTTGAATTTTAAGGATCGGATTTCACTGTGCATCTAAAGATTTACTGAAATAACCCAGGAAATTCTTGGTTTTCGTCTTTTTATTTGGTGGATAAGAATCTGATGACAACATCTTTGGATTTTGCAAACACGGGTGTGTTCGTTTTTAGGTAACTATTCATATTGATGTTTAGTAATTTTATCGCTTTGATAATAATAGACGAATATAATTATCAGATTATTCTAAATTTGTATGTATATTTTAAATTATCAATCAAAAAACCAGTTTCGGTTAAATGAAATTATTTGAATTCATTCTGTAATGTTCGTCGATTAACTAGCATTCTGCGCCTGAAATTACAAACCGAAGCCGACCTATAAACAAAGGGGCCCCGGAACTACGGCCGCGTATAAAGGTAAATTGATATGAAGTGACATAGAGTTTTCGAGCCTTACTAGCATTATGCTTATTCGGGGCCTTTGAGTTGAATTCTGGGTAGGAAATAATGAGGTGATCTAGTTTGGACTTCTCCTTTTACTTTCGATTTTGGGAACGGTAGAATTTGTTTGCAATTTCGCTACTAACTAGACAATGAGTCCAGGTGGACGCACATGTTTGAATTTTATGCGTCTCTGGCGATTTTTGTGCGTCAGGGACGCGGGACGCACGGCAAGATTATTCACTGTTTAGCTCGACTTTTCGAAGAAAATGAGACCTTATACTGTCATCCGGGCGTCGGCGTTGGCGTCGGCGTTGCAACCAAGGTTAAAGTTTTTTCAAACATCAATAACTTCCATACTATCAAAGGGATTCAACCCAAACTTGGAATACTTATTCACCATCACACCCTCTACCTTACTACCAGGGCCCATGACCCTGGCTCCACTATATTTGGAGTTATGCCCCCTTTATACTAAGCAACTTAGAAAGTCTAGCGTGCTGTCTTTGGACAGCAGTTGTTAAAAAGACATAAATAAGAAAGGATGAACAATAAATGAATTGCTTGTCTGTGAAGAAATTAAGAAGAAATGAAGTCAGTATGGGAAAGCGTGTGTTCAACAAAAGTTGGTCAACAGATAAAAAATACAAAGCATGGGTCCGAGAATTTAAGTCTGACAAACCGATACATGAACCATGTTTGCGCTTAGATTAATGAATGTTAGTAGCCCTTGAATTTCAATGTTGAATCCTAAAAAAACCCTTAAAAACCCCTTGAATTTTCTCATCAAAATTTTGTATGAACCATGTGTTCGTCATGACTGTAAGCCACTCGGTCTTAATGATTTTGTAACTGCTGTGACAAAATTGAAATGATATTTCAGTTCTGTGAAAATGTAACAGTCACTAGCTCATGTAAACCCTTTCTCAAACATGACCTGGTTTTGATGGCTCCAATAGAGAAGGCAAATAAAGAATTTGTTGAAGATCAGCTGTTCTTCTTTTCCCTCAATCTATTCAATGCTTATAAATTGCTTTTTAGCTCGACTTTTCGAAGAAAATGAGAGCTTATACTGTCACCCGGGCGTTGGCGTCGGCGTTGGCGTCGGCGTCGGCGTTGGCGTTGGCGTTGCAACCAAGGTTAAAGTTTTTTCAAACATCAATAACTTCCATACTGTCAAAGGGATTCAATCCAAACTTGGAATACCTATTCACCATCACACCCTCTACCTTACTATCAGGGCCCATGACCCTGGGACCACTCTATTTGGAGTTATGCCCCCTTTATACTAAGCAACTTAGAAAGTCGAGCGCGCTGTCTTCGGACAGCTCTTGTTGTTATAAATAAGATCTTGTTTGCAACAACTTTAAATTTCAATGTGTGAAGAACGTTTATTTACTTTGGTTAGTTTGATTGACATGGCATTGGAGTTTGGTCACTTCTAGGAATGTTTTTTCCTCTGCTTCACATTATTTTTATGCCCCCATATCTTTTCTGCCCTTCGTATTAGACATACAAAGCCCGAATTTGGTATGCAACTTTCTTTTAATTATGTCTATCTGTTCCATGTGATATGACCTTCGTCAAGGTCATCTGTTAACCCTTATCAACCCTTAACATGAAAACTTAACATGAAACTTAACTTTTGCATTTTCTCAAGAAAAATAGCCATTTCGGGGGCATATTTGTTTCACAAACACATTTTGTTTCTGTCTGCAGGCTGAGTTGGCTGAACTAGAAAAGCAGAAGGCTGAGTTAGAGACATTGAGGACAGAAATGGAAAGTATGAGCATTCTTTTGTCAACAAGTCACGATGTTTGCTACTTTTTATGACAATTTCATCTCAACCCATTACCAAACAAGACCTGGTATTTGACATCCCTAATACAGAATGCTTGGGAAAACATTCAGGCAAATGAAGAAAATGCTGAAGATCAGCATTTTCTCCTTTTGCCTCAATATTTTCTTGGCTATATTGTACACAAATTCTATCTTGATTAGCATCCACTTCACATCTTCATCAACTATTTAATAAGACTATCCTGAAGATTTCTTGTGTGGAAAAGGGTTAATTGATGAAGTAAAAGGCTGGAGAAAAAATATGTGTAATTAGAAAAATTGAGGACAGAAATTAATACTGATATGTCAAAGTGATAAATATGCATTCCCCTTGCTATATTTGGCTTGGTGGTTCAAAGTTTCAGAAAAGAAGGAAAATAAATTATTCTGTTTTGAAATATTCAAAACATGCCAAAGAATAAGAATCAAATATTAAGATATGATATATGGTATTTTTGAAAAGCAATACTTTTTGAAGAATAGTGCGTGTTTGTAACTGAGATGATCTAAATTGACTTTATAAATATTTTCAGCCAAGAAGAATGAAGCTGAGACACCAGAGAAAGAGGCTAAAGATAAGCATGAGCAGGCCTGGAATGGTATGTGGGAATTATGTGCCTGTCTTGTAACCCTGTACCAAAGGCAAATAGAATTGTCTTAACCCTTTCCCAAACGAGACCTGCTTTTGATGTCCCCAATAGCAATGACTTAAGGAAACATTGAGACAAAAGAAGAAAATGCTGATAATCAGCAATTTCTCCTTTTGTTTCAATATTTTCTGTGCTATATATCACACAAATCCTACTTTCTTTAATATCAATTCAGTCGTCCGTAGCACCTTTCAATGTAGACAAGTCCAAATTTTGATTGTTTGGGAAAGAGTTAATTAATCACCCTACTTGAGCTTTTTGAAACAAGACCTGGTTTTGTTCTTCCTAGTAGAAATCAATGCTGTGGGAAAACATAGAGAGATGATCAGTTACCTCTCCTTTTGCCTCAACATCTTCGATCAATGTAATATAGTTCACATTTTCTACTTTCAGTTTTGACAATAGTTATGTGGTTGTCTGAACCTTTCAAATTGGACTAGATTCAAATTTTACAAATTGAGAAAGAGTTTTAGAGCCATTGACTAAGCATGGAAATTCTGTTATTGTAAATCTATCCAAAATGATGAAAATTTAGAAGCTAGACTTGTTCAAAATCAAGATTTACTAAAAAAAATGATACAAAGACTATTCTCTTGAGTCAGAAGGAAATGAGGGGTTCAACATTTGACTATATGCAAATTTCCAAACGATTTTATGCATGTCAGAGTCTTTAGTTATGTTGTGTTCATATAATGACATAGCTGACAAAAAGGCCTTAATAGAATTTTGGACAAAAATGGTTTCAGATCCGCTCATTGGCTAGTTTTGTCTGATCAGGATGAATGCTTTACTCGTACAGTTGCTTCAAGTCATGAAGAATTTTTAGGAAAACATGATAGATTCCAATCACACTACATGTACATGCGAGCTGATCTTTTACATCAATGGTTTCAAATCCTATAGGGACCTTTTTCCAGTTCCGGGTTCATATAACCCTTTCCCAAACAGCAAAATTTTAGGGTGTTCCACTGCAAAAACTGCCACAAATGACAAAATGGAAGTTAATTAAAGATAAAATTTGTGTAAAATAAGGCATAGAAAATATTGAGACAAAAGGAGAAACTGCTGGTTATCAGCAGTTTCTTCTTTTGTCTCAATGTTTTCCAAAGCCTTTTCTAATAGGGATGTCAAAACCAGGTCTTGTTTGGGTAAGGGATAAATGTGTTTACCTACTTTATTTTCCATGATCAGAGGAACTTGAAAAGAGGAAGGCAGAGAAAGAAAGAATAAAGGCAGAAATAGCCTTCATTGATCTGGATACAAATGGAGATAAACAGTAAGTAAATCTAACCCTTTTTGACTACCTTTGTAGAAATAGAATGGAAAATTCTCAAATTCAATTTGATGAAGAATTTAAATGTTTTATTCATAGATAACTAATAAGAATGCAGACATGCAGAAGAAAAAGCTGATAACCAGGATATTTTTTTCATTTTCCTACAAGGCTTCTATGCTATAACATTGAGAACGTCTTTGTTATTTTGCATTGATTTTGTTGTCAGCACTTCCTTTTAAGTTGGACAAGTATGAAATATTGCTGTTTGTAAAAGTTTTGTGTACTGTATTCAGGGTTCTCCCCAGAATATTTTGAAGCTGTAGTGGCAGTATTGTTGGAAGCTTACAATACAGTGTTCATGCAAATAATTGTGAATAAAAACATAATGGGAAAAGAAGAAATTGCTCATTTTGAGCAATTTTTCCTTTTCCCATTATGTTATATGCATATATTGTACAAAATGCCTTAATTCATCTGTTTTTGACATGAAATAACTCAAATTACTCTATTTGGTGACCTTTTTGAGGAAATTAAACTGTGGGATGCTTTTGAACCTGTAGGGGCATAACACTGATTTAGATAAAGCTGTAATGGGGCTGATACAGCTTATTGGGCTGGGGAGAACACCGGTATTATTTTTATTTCAGCGTTGACATGATGGAGATCAAATCTAATGCAGCGTTTGATATAGACTCTAATGGAGAAGTTTCTGATGAGGAGGCAAAGGTAAATTATCGTGTACAAATGTCTTATTTAACCCATTACCAGAAGACAAAATTTTGGACAGTTCCAATTTGAAAGCTGTTGCAGACGACAATTTCAAGTTGGTAAGATTTTGAAAATATTTGCATTTTTGTTTAAGAAAACATTGTGGATAATGAAGAAATTGCTTGTAATAAGCTATTTCTTCGTTTTCCACAATGTTTTCCCAAGCCTTTATCTCAAGGGGCCTCAGATAACGTCACTGTGTGGGAATGGGTTAATTACATTTTAAGTCTAGTATAACTACTGGAGATCAAATCTAATGCAGCGTTTGATGTAGACTCTAATGGAGAAGTTTTTGATGAGGAAGCTAAGGTAATTTATTGTGTATAGAAATGGGTTGTTATGATTTTATGTCATTTTATATGCGGCTTTTGACTGCTACAACTTTTGAAATAGATATTGATAAACAATTCCAATTGTCACCTAGGAGAATTAGAATAAGATTTTTGTTTGGAATTAGGGGATACCGTTTTTCCCTTCTCTGGTCCAGAATTTATATTTAAACTCAAATGAAAAATTGAATTTAAAAGAATTAACTAACAGTTCATATCAATTTCATTTTACACTTTAATTTTTGTAGCAATATGAATATCTTGTTTACAAATGATAAGCCATATTACCATCAGCAGTCTGCAAAAAATGATACTTGTTAATCTTTAACTCTTTCCAATAAAGAACTGGTTTTTGCATCTCTTAAAAAACCAAGAAAACCTTGGAAGAACACTGAGGCAAGAATAGAAAATACTAATACTTAGACTTTTCCCCTTCTGTCTTGATACTTTTTGTGCTACATTTTACATCCATTTTGTGGCATGTAACAGCTTTGAAAATAGAATAGTCCCAATCGTTTGCCATTTTTGAAAGGGTTAAAGCGAAAGTTTTTATAAACTCCAGGAGCATTTAGAAGGGCAGGAATCTGCAGATTCAGATCACTTTACTGTGAAAGTCTGGCCTAACATTAAGGACCTGTACAAACCAAAGGAAGATGAGCAAGCAAAGGGTGAACAGGCAGATAGCGAACAAGTAAGTACAACATTGGGGGAAATTCTTGTTCACATATAAAGTAATCCATATATACGAAAAATATACTGTATTTACAATTATAATCCTCAGTCATATGAACACTTGTTGAAAGACAGGCATGTATAAATCTTGTGCAGGAGAGTGAAAACTTTACATTTTTAGCTCGACTTTTCGAAGAAAATGAGAGCTTATACTGTCACCCGGGTGTCGGCGTTGGTGTCGGCGTTGGCGTCGGCGTATGCAACTTCCATACTATCAAAGGGATTCAACCCAAACTTGTAATGCTTATTCACCATCACACCCTCTACCTTACTATCAGGGCCCATGACCCTGGGACCACTCTATTTGGAGTTATGCCCCCTTTATACTAAGCAACTTAGAAAGTCGAGCACGCTGTCTTCGGACAGCTCTTGTATGGTTTTATTATGCATTATTTATCATTACTTTAATGATTAATAAATGATAATTAAATAATATATTTAATATTTTGGTTTTTAGTATTTTTTTCAACTGAAAAATCTTGACAAAATTTTATCCATCAGATGATTAAATTATTGTTGGCATGTATTTTTGAGCTGATGTTTAATGACAAAGTGTTTCATTAGAATGCTAACACTCCAGATAGGCCGATACTTATGTTAAAGGTATTAGGAGATAATGGTCAAACACAATTAGTTAGATCAGTAAGTGTTTAACCAGAATATGCTTATCAATATATCACTGGTGTTGTATGGCTTTTGTTTTCAAATGTAGAAATGTAGAGATTCAGTAATATCCTTTAGAATAGGAAATGTATGTGGTAATGGATTCTTTGATTGTAATAATATTTTGAGATGCAAAAAAGTGACAAACCTTTGGAATGTTTCATGTCCTCATTTGAATATTTGAATCAAGCAATGTTTCTGGTCAAGAGTTAGAATGTAGGCTTCATGTTTAACCCATTACCACACAATGACTCTTTTTACTCCCTACAATATAATGGCTTTGAAAAACATTGTGGAAAATGAAGAAATTGCTTGTCACAAGCAATTTCTTCATTTCCCACAAATTTCTCTACCCAGAAAGATTCAAGAATAAGAAATTTTATTCAATTCATATTGTCGTCTGCAGCATCTTTGAATTTGGATAAGTCCAAAATTTTGTCGTTTGGTAATGGGTTAAGTGGTTACGAGGTTGAAAACCTGTAACTGAGGTTGACCTTGGCTTCTCATTCCCTTACAATTTAATGTGAGTACTGGTTTATTTCCCAGGAAGCAGATTCAAGTCAGAATTGAATAAGCTACTGTATGTCATTCCAATTGATGTAAAATAAAATTGTTTTAACTAATATTTAAATTATTGATGAAAACTGTAATTTAGAATTAGGTCCCCCTTTTATTTCAACAGAATGTATCCAATACTGAGGATCAGATTGATCCTCCTCCTACAGTTAAACCTGTAAGTCTTAAACCTTTCACAAACAAGGCTGAGTTTTTATGTCCCTATTAGTAAATACTTAAAAAAATATTGAGGCAATGGAGAAAATGCTGCTAATCAGCATTTTCTCCCTTTGCCTCAGTATTTTCTGTGCTAAAAAGATAAATTATATACATATTTTCTACTGTTGACATTAAACATTTTGTTCATCGCAACTTCATTCAATTTGGACCAGTATTACATTTTGCCCTTAGGTAATTGGTGAAAGTTTATGTATAGCTATGTGCTAGAGGATTTGCTTGTGAACCCTATATGTGACAAGAAAATTTTTAACAGGTTGAGATTGAAGAAAGTTGCATAAAGCAATATAAATGTCATCAAATAGACTGTTTCATGGGCTACAATCAAAAATATTGTTGCTACAGCTTAATGAGGCTGTAGTAATGGCATTTTTGAGCATAACCAATGATTTGTTGGTTGCAACAAGTAAAATATTGAGGAAGCTGAAGAAAATTATGGTCCTCAACACTTTCTTCTCAATATTTTCCCCAGCAGTCTCTTCTTTGGACATCAAAAGCTAGAGGGTTGGAGGTATGGGTCCTGCTATTTGAACATACAGATTACCAACATTGCTAGATTCCCTGCTTTGATGTTTAGAAAGTGGTGATGGGCTTGGATGACCAAAGTTGGAATGCTATTTCAAGCCAAACAATGTGAATCAATGCACTGTCCGATAAAGTATTGAATTGTTAGATTGATTTTATAGTTTTCTAGCTCAATTTGTTTTAATCTCTTGTCACCTTGTTTATTCAGTAAAACACATTTATACATGTAAGAACTGACAGTATGGTTAGATAATGTTGAAAATAAACATACATTTTCCAATGACATGAAAATTAAACTATTAATGAAAAATTGAAAGTACAAATATTTGCGCAATCATGAATTTGAGGTCAGATGGTTTTCCCCAGTTAAAGCGAAAATTAGAAGCCTGCGAATATTTCTACACATACAGTATCCAGCCTAAATGAATTCTCATTTTTAAGTTTGCAAACTTAATCCAAATGAAAACACTGTAGTTGAATGTCTATGTATTATCCTTTTTAACCCTTTCCATAATGGCATGATTTTCTGTTTCAAAGTTTATTTTGATAAAGATAAGGTTAGTTTTGTTTAAAATATAGTATAGAAATACATGTAGTTTATGCCAAAGGAGAAAATGCTGATCATCAGCACTTTCTTCTTTTTCTCAGTGTTTTCTTTTGCCGTTTTGCTTGTGACGTCAAAACCTGGCTTGTTAGCTCCACTGGCCGAAAGCCAGCGGGGCTTATGTCATGGCCCTGTGTCCATCGTCCGTGCGTCTGTCCGTGCGTAAACTTTTTCTTTAAACATCTTCTTCTCCAAAACTATTGGACCAATTTCAACCAAACTTCACAGGAATCTTCCTTGCATGAACCTCTACCAAATTCCTTCAAAAAAATAAGTTCCGTGCAGAACTTGAATTTTAATTAATTTAATTGAATTAAATTTTCAAAAAATCTTTAAAAATTCTTCTTCTTCAAAACTACTGGACCAATTTAAACCAAACTTCACAGAAATCTTCATTGCATAAATCTCTACCAAATGCCTTCAAAAGAATAAATTCCGTGCAGAACTTGAATTTTAACTAATTTAATTGAATTAAATTTTCGAAAAATCTTTAAAAATTCTTCTTCTCCAAAACTACTGGACCAATTTCAACCAAACTTCAAAGAAATCTTCCTTGCATAAATCTCTACCAAATTCCTCCAAAAGAATAAATTCTGTGCAGAACTTGAATTTTAATTAATTTAATTGAATTAAATTTTCGAAAAATCTTTAAAAATTCTTCTTCTCCAAAACTACTGGACCAATTTCAACCAAACTTCACAGAAATCTTCCTTGCATGAATCTCTACCAAATTCCTTCAAAAGAATAAAATCCGCGCAGAACTTGAATTTTAATTAATTTAATTGATTTAACCCTTTCACTGCCAAATATTTTTTTCGGACGTGTTTCTAACCGCTGAATTAATTCGAAGAAATTTCGATACCCTGTTCACAAAAACATGCATAACTTTTGACTCATTTGATGGATTCCTTTCAAATTTTCAGCACATACAGACAAATGAAGCACCTATATGTGACCAAAATTTAAAGGTAATTTATGAAATAATTTTTTTTTTTTTTTATGTTGTTGATACTCGTCCCCATAAATTTGTCGACAAAAGTCGCCTATGGCAGAAACCCCTCGTCGACAAAAGTTGCCTATGGCAGTGAAAGGGTTAAATTTTCGAAAAATCTTTAAAAATTATTCTTCTCCAAAACTATTGGACCAATTTCTACCAAACTTCACACGAATCATCCTTGCATGAATCTCTACCAAATTCCTTCAAAAGAATATAATCTATGCAGAACTTGAGTTTTGATTAATTTAAAATTTATTAAATTTTTGAAAAATCTTTAAAAGTTCTTCTTCTCCAAAACTACTGGACCAATTTCAACCAAACTTTACAGAAATGTTCCTTGCATTAATCTCTTCTTAATTCCTTCAAAAAAATCTACGTAGAACTTAAATTTTGATTAATTAAATTAAATTAAATTTTTGAAAAATCTTCTTTTCCAAAACTACTGGACCAATTTTAACCAAACTTCACATGAATCTTCCTTGCATTTATCTCCTCTAAATTCCTTAAAAAAATAATTTCCGTGTAGAATTTAGATTTTAATAAATTCAATTAAATTGAATTTTCGAAAAAATTGTTATTAAACAATCTTCTTCTCTAAAAGTACAGGACCAATTTCAATCAAACTTCACAGGAATCTTCCTTGCATGAATCTGTTCCAAATTCCTTCACAATGGGATGAAAAGCTTGGCCGTTGTGGGCTAGGCTTTTTAGCTCACCTGAGCACGAAGTGCTCAAGGTGAGCTATTGTGGTCACTCAATGTCCGTCGTCCGTCCGTCCGTCCGTCCGTCTGTCCGTCCGTCCGTCTGTCCGTCTGTCCGTCTGTCAACAATTTGGTGTTAACACTCTAGCATCCACAAAAGTTGGCCAATCTTAATCAAACTTGGTCAAAGCAAGTATGGTCATAAGTTCTCGGATGAGTTCGATTATGGGCCTGATCGGACCTGGAAGTCTGGAGTTATTTGCCCTTGAACGTAAAAAATAGCTAGTTTTGACTTTGTTAACACTCTAGCATCTACAATTATAGATCAATCAAGACAAAACTTGGAAATAATGTTGGAGATTATAAGAGCTCGGATGAGTTCGATTTTCAGTCTGATCTGACTAGAAAGACGAGAGTTATGTGCCCTTGAAATCAACAAAATTGCCATTTTCGGCATATTTCGACCTTGTTTACACTCTAGAATCTTCTATTACTAATCAAACAAGACAAAATTTGGACACAATGTTGGGGACCATAAGATCTTGGATGAGTTCAATTTTCAGTCTGATCTGAACAGAAAGTCCAGAGTTACATGCCCTTGAATTTGACAAAATTGCCATTTTCGGCTGGTTTCGACCTTGTTAACACTCTAGAATCTACAATTATTAATTAATGAAGACAAAACTTGAACACAATGTTTGGAATCATAAGATCTCGGATGAGCTAGATTTTCAGTCTGATCTGATCAGAAAGTCTAGAGTTATGTGCCCTTGAACTTGACAAAATTGCCGTTTTTGACTGTTTTCGACCTTGTTTACACTCTAGAATCTACAATTATTGACCAATCAAGACAAATTTAGGACACAATGTTGTAGACCATAATATCTCTGATATGTTTGATTTACAGTCTGATCTGACCGGAAAGACGAGAGTTATGTGCTCTTGAATTTGATAAAATTGCCATTTTCGGCTGTTTTCGACCTTCTTTGCACTTTAGAATCAACTTGGACACAATGTTTGGGACCATAAGATCTCAGATGAGTTTGATTTTCAGTCTGATCTGATCAGGAAGTTGAGTGTTATGTGCCCTTGAATTTGAAAAAAACTGCTGTTTTCGGCTGCTTTTGACCTTGTTTATACTCTAGAATCTACAATTATTTATCAATCAAGACAAAACTTTGACACAATGTTCACAGTTGGGCACCATAAGATCTTGTATAATTTTGATTTTCACAATGCTATTGACCATAAGTTCGTTCTCAGTCTTAAAGTCATAAATATTAATTGAATTGAACAAAAGAGTTGCTCATATCATTTTGGTTCAGGTGAGCGATATAGGACCATCATGGTCCTCTTGTTTGTTGCTATATGAGACAGTGTAATTTCAAGAAAATTTTAAAAACATTTCTGCTCCTTAATCACTTAATGGATTTCATTCTGGTGTAGCATGAATCTTCTTTGAATAGACCTCTATTGTATTCCTTGAAGAAGTTTGTAGTCTAAATGTCTAAAAGCTAATGGAGCGATACAGGGCCATCTTGGCCCTCTTGTTTTAGAAAGGGCCAAACAATGGTAGATAAAGATTAGTACATGTACTATCAGGCCCCTGGTAGTGTAGGCCATAAGATGGCACTCATGAAGTTTATCCTGACAAAGTTTTATAAACAAATACAGAGCGCATGGCAAGACTAGCATATTACTATAGCTTTTGCAAAAGTTGTGGCATTTTCTTCTTTCTCTTACTACAACTGAAATATTCCTTATGTCAGTCTGTTCCTTAACAATGCCTTATTTTAACCCTTTTTAATTGAGCCTGATTTTGATGTCCCTTACAGAAAAGACTTGGGAAAATGTTGAGGCAAAAGAAGAATATTTTGATAGCATAGTATACTTTTGCCTTTTGCCTTGATATTTGCTTCACAATATTTTTGTCACAAAATCTATCTCGCTATTCATCATTGTTGTCATCAGTAGAACCTTTCAAAGGGTAACAGTCTAAATATTTGCCATTTGGTAATAGAAACTGACTTGTATAAACAATTTACTCGGTTTGTACGTGTGCTGGATTTCCATTTCCTAATGCTCAGTTTAAAGTTTTGGGTTGTGGTTGATTTGTTTGTGTTAGACAGTTGGGTTTGATGTGGTGGTGCTCCTTATCCTTTGTAGGCTAGTACCCACGATTATCCCCTCCCAGATGATGATGATGATGATGATGATTTAGATGATGAAGAGGAAGACTTCGCTGATGTAAGTCTGTCTGTCTGTCTGTCTGCTTGTCTGTCTGTACAGTCATTCAGAGGGCATTAATGAGGGTAGTGATTTGTATGGTATGCACAAGCGACTTTTAAAACACTATAAAGCTTGTCTACTGACAGTTAACCCTTTCCCAAATACTGATACCTTTTAAGTGACGCCTCCTAAGATAAATGCCTATGAAAACATAGTGGAAAATGAAGAAATTGCTTGTGACAAGCAATTTCTTCATTTCCCACAATGTTTTCTTCCCAGAAGGCCCCCAAAATGTATGGTTTTATTACTTGAAATTGTTGTCTAAACCATCTTTGAATTTGGATAAGTGTAAAATTTTGAGGAGGAAAATTACTCTGATGTAAGTTACAATGGTACGCCAGAGTGGGGTTGTCTTGGGAGGTGATTTGTACATGTTGATGAGAGACAACATGTTTTAGTTTGGCTATTCAACTAAAAAAGTAAGCTATTCAAGACACTTCAATATCAGGAAAATGCTATGATTTTAAATTTATAATGTCATTCTCTATATGTTTGCACATAGGCTACTGATTGGAATGCTTTGAAACTTTGCATTTGACTGAAGTGCCATGCCCAAGATAATTGGACATGTCCCTTGATTAATGAGTAGGATTGTTCAAACTGTAACTACAGCAAAAAGCAATGGGAGAAGGGCCCTCTCATTGGCTAAAACAATGCAAGATTTTGGATTTTTATGTGACTATGGCCCATAGCCTTGGCTTTTCTTCGGCAATACTGTATCTTTTCTCTTTTGCATGCTGCTTTGGTGATCTGCTGCTTTACTTCTACTTACAATTGTATTCTCATGTTGTATGATAACAATTAAGTATATTGGCATCATCTTTTATGTCTGTCTGGTCACCCCTCAGTATAAGTCTCCACATTATTATAGGCACCTGAGCCTATGCAACATTGTCAAGATTTTGCCATACTAAGCTGCATCACAGTAAAAGAGGTCTTAATGCAAAAACGAAACATAATCGTCATACATTGTGACTATGGTACAAATATTTCAATTATTTGTCATGTCTTGTGCTACAGAAGAGAAATAAAACAGGCATTTTCATACTTTTCTATATTTCAACATTTGTCATGCAGTATCAAAAACTGTTCTCATAAATTAATTTGGCAAATGAATAGCCAATATTCTTCATTTGATTAGAGAGTTTACCCTTCCCCAAACAACTACTTAGATTACCCCAGTCTTTCCGAAAGTTGCAGAATGTTTACTGGACTTTCGGTCTGGTAAAATAAATCATTTACCAGACCGATTTTTTTAGAAGACCGAAAATTTTCACAAATAATAAAATTAACATTTGATCTTGAAGCAAAATGAGAATTTTCCCCATATCTTTCCAAGTTTTTGATGATTTTATATGGAATTTTTAACTATCTTCACGATCAAATTGTTCTCAGTAAGGCCTTTAATTTTGGTATGATAAGCGATTTAGTTATGATGGAAAGGATTAGTCTTGAACTGGAATAAAATATTTTACTGGACAATCGGTCCTGTGAACTAGAAATCCATACCAGACTGAGTCAGTCTTTACCAGACATGTCTGTCGGTCTGACGAGTTTCGGAAAGACTGCTGCCCTAACTTTACAGTTCATGCTGATAAGAAAATGGATGTTAATCTTTCAGAAACAACAATCTGTGAAGGCTGGTCTATTTGAAAGGAGTCGCAGATGAACAAAATCATTTTTTATAAAAAGCTTAATACTTTAACACAATAGCATGGAAAGCATTAAGGGTAAAGGAGACATTGCTGATCATCAGCAATATCTTCATTTTCCTGAATGCTTTCCAGAGCTTTCTCTATTTGAGATGTCAAAACCAGGTTTTGTTTGAGAAAGGGTCATTAAAAATTGGTGTATGATGATAAACAGATCTATATTAACTTTTCCTGTACACAATGTTAAAATAAGTTGTTAGGGGACGCTTTAATTTCATGAACTTTTGATGGACTAATTGCTCACAGATATTTCTGATTAAACCAATTCCCAAAAATTTTGAACTGATGTGAATTGAAAGCTGAAGACATGATAGAAGTTCCAAAAGATTAATATACATCATGGCACTGAAAACATTTACACAAAAGATGGAAATGTTGATTCTCAGCATATTTATGTTTTCCTCAATATGTCCAAAAGCCTTTTCTAATGGGGATGTCAAATCCTGGTCTTGTTTTGCGAAAGGAATAAAATCATTTTCACTTTTGGTAATATGTTGAATTAAATGGTTCCTTCAATTTTTTTACAACTAAGCCGGAGACATATAACTGGAAGGTTTGTTGTCTTGATTCTTTACCCTTCATCACAAACATTTTATTTATTAATGTCACTATCGAAAACAAATTGAGAAAAGGACAAAATGTTGACTGCCTACTCTTTCTCCTTTTCTCGTTTTCTCATACATACTGCAGATTTATGTTTTGTTTATTTTGTTGTCTGCAATAAATTTCAATTTTGATCCATCTAAAAGTTTTTTTTCTTAGAATTGGTAAATGCATGGTTTGCTTGTTATATATTCTTTGAAATTTTTGTTTACTCTTAAAGTATGAACTACCATCAACTTGGATGGTTTCTCATGCATATTGGTGTGTAAAATATAATAAGAAAAAAATTGTTCATGTAGCCTGAGAGATATGCAATGAAGGTGCAATGGCGGTTAATATCAGAAATGGCTAAATATTATGAAACAGCTGAGTTTAATAGAAACAAGCGTGTGAGTAGTCAGTTAAGGAACAGTTAAATAGTTATGTTTCTTTGATCTGTTTCCGGTTTCACCCCAACTTATGATTTGAATATAGGAGATTGTACAGATTTTGTCATGGAACCTGGTCTGTTTGTCCTTTTGTACTTGCTAAAGCAAATCTTTTGATACTGGATTAAGAAAATTTATCACATTATGTTGCCTATTTGTCTTACCCATTGATGTGCTCCTTTGCTCTTAGTTTACAATCTAAGGTATAATTTAATTTATGTGTATTACAAATTTCATTTGATTGTTGGATACTATAAAATTTTAATGAGCCAAGTTCTGGAAAAATAGCTCTTACTGCATGTGATACCAACATAGATCCAGGTCCAGATTGTAAACATGTTTGGCTAAAATGCTAGGATGACACTTATGCCAGATCCTGGCTCAATTGTTTTGCAGTGACCCATGAAGTCATCTTTCAAAACAATTTAGTTTTTGCCTTTGTGAATCATATTGTTGCTGTTGTATTGTTTGTAGTTCTGCATGTAAATTTAGTTTAAATTTTAGCTAACCTGAGCACAGCGTGCTAGCACAGTGTGCTCAAAGGTGAGCTTTTGTGATCATTGAATGTCTGTTGTTCCTCGTCAACAATTACTTTGTTAGCACTCTAGAGGCTACAATTTTCGCCCTATCTTCCTGAAACTTGGTCAGAATGATTGTCTTGTCATAAGGATTAACCCCATCGAAAATGGGAACATTCCATTAGATATCATGGGAAAAGGGGCCTTAAAGACAAAATTCTTGTTAGCACTCTAGAGGCCACAATTTTAGTCAAATTATCCTGAAACTTGGTCAGAATATTTCTCTTGTCATAAGGATGAACCCTATTGAAAATGGGAACATTCCGTCTGATATCACGGGAAAAGGAGCCTTAATGACAAATTCCTTGTTTGCACTCTAGAGGCTACAATTTCTGTTCAACCTTCATGAAATTTCATTAAAATCTTTGTCTAGTCACTAGGATGGACCCTATTGAAAATGGGAAAGTTATGTTTGATATCACAGGGAAAAAGGCCTTAATTACCAAATCCTTGTTAGCACTCTAGGGGCTACAATTTTGGCCCTATCTTCGTAAATTTTGGCCAGAATGTCTGAATGGCCAGAATGGCTAGTCACAAGGATGATCTGTATTGAAAATGATAATGTAGTATTAGAAAAGGGGCCTTAAAGACAAAATCCTTGTTAGAATGCTAGAGGCCGAAATTTTTGTTCAATCTTCATATAACTTCATCAGGATGTGTGTCTAGTCACAAGGATGAACTGTATCGAAAATGAGAAAGTTATGTTTGATATCACAGGAAAAGAGGCCTTAATGAAAAAATTCTTGTTAGCACTCAAGGGGCTACAATTTTGGCTTAATTTTCACCAAACTTAATCAAAATGTTTGTCTAGTCACAAGAGTGATTTCTATTGAATATGGGAATGTTCTGTTTGATATCACAGGAAAAGGGAGCTTAAAGGCAAAAGTCTTGTTAACTGTCTAGAGGCCACAATTTATGCTTAATCTTTATGAAACTTCATCAGAATGTATGTCTAGTCACAAGGATGATTCCTATTGATTACGGGACTTCTATGTGTTAATATCATGGGAAAAGGGGCCTTAAAGACAAAATCTTTGTTAGAAATGTAGAGGCCACAATTTTTGCACAATTTTCAAGAAACTTGGTCAGAATATTTGTCTAGTCACAAGGATGAACCCTTTTGAAAATGGAAATGTTCCGTTGGATGTCATTGGAAAAGGGGCCTTAATGACAAAATCCTTGTTAGCATCTAGGGGCTACAATTTTGGTTCAATCTTCTTGAAATCTTACAAGGACGATCCCTATGGGAATGTTCTGATGGATATCACAGGAAAAGGGCACTAATGAGTTACATTTGTCTAGTTTCTCTAATAACCACAAGTAGTGACCAATCAAGACAAAACTTGGACACAACATTGGTGACCATAACTTTGTTTTCACTCTTAAAGTCACTACTACTAATTGATTTGAACAAAACTGTGGATCATAGTTATCATCCTGGTTCAGGTGAGCGATTAAGGACCATCACAGTCCTCTTGTTTTTATTTGGTTTGTTGAAATGTTTTTGTGGTTATGATAAAATAGAAATCAAAATGTAAACTCTATGACAGAGTGATCAAGGTGAAAACCACCTACATTTTTAGTCAATTTAAGAATTTGCTAAAGCTATTTTAATTTTGAAATGGTGAAAAAGTTTTGTAATTTTATTTGTAATATCTCAATTGATAAATACATTGCAAGTTACACTCAATGCTAATCACAATTTTGATGTTTCCAAGCTCAGTCAGTTTGTAAATTGATCAGGATCGAGTCCTAATTTGAATGTCATTCTTTTCTAAAATAAATATTTACTATATATTAAAAAGTGAATTGTTGAGCTCATATGTTACCTACTATGTTTAATCCTTTTGATTCAATTTTTTATGCTACATAATAACATAATGTAGGTGTATATTGTACCTACTTCAAGTTGCTTTGAAAGGCAGCTTGTAATACTAATAATATAATCCTGCAGATGTTTAACCCTTTCCCAAACAAAAAAACTTAGGGTGGTCCAATTAGAAAGCTGATGCAGGTGGAAAAATGGGTGTTGTTAACCCTTTCCCAAACGACAAAATTTTGACTGTTCCAATTTGAAAGCTGCTGCGGACGACAAAATAGATGATGTAACAGATTGAATTTGTGAAAATTATAGCAAAGAAAACATTGAGGCAAAACGAGAAACTGCTGGTTATCAGCAGTTTCTCCTTTTGTGTCGATGTTTTCCCAAGCCTTCTCTATAAGGGACATCAAAACCAGCCATGTTTGGGATAGGGTTAAAGATAGAATTTGTGTATATAAGAATGCATAGAAAATATTGAGGCAAAAGGAGAAACTGCTGGTTATCAGCAGTTTCTTCTTTTACCTCAATGTTTTTTCAAGCTATTTCTATTAAGGACATCAAGACAAGGTCTTGTTTGGGAGAGGTTTATGTGCAGTCTGACCTTTGGTAGTTATATATATCTACTTGCTTCTTTTGATTGAGCACATAAAGGGGTTAATATTGTTCATGTTTGCATAAAGCCTCTCTTTCAACCTGGGCTGTGTTCAGTAGACAAACTGTTAGCTAACGTTACCAACATTCGCAACTTCTTTGACCCAAATTTCACAGAATTTACCGAGTATTCTGAATGAAACGGCTAACTGTAAGCTAACGTTTTGTCTCACTGAAGGCAGGGCTGTTGTGCATCCTTAAAAATCATGCATATTTGGAGATGTTTCAAAATCTCTGAAGACGCATGATTTATAAGGACACACAACAGGTTGTAAGAGAGACTCTTGTGTGCTGCTGGCTTTCCAACAGACTCATAATGGTCCTAGGGAAGAGTTATCTGGTCAATTCTTTGCTATGTCTATTCTGCGTCTTGTTTGTGTCCACCAAAGAAGTACTTTTCATATGATTGCAACGCATAACTTGGCCTAAATGTTAGACGCACACCGCTTGCAGAGGCATGTACAACTGGTTGTAAGAATAGTTTTAACACATTCCCAAATAGTGACACCTTTTGATGTCCTACAAAATAAAGGCTTTGGAAAACATTGTGGAAAACAAAGAAATTGCTTGGGACAAGCAATTTCTTCATTTTCCACAATGCTTTTCACCCAAAATTACCCAGAAATGTAAACTTTCATTCTCTTGAAATTGGTGTCTGCAACACCTTTCAAATTGGAACAGTCTTAAATTTTGCTATCTGGTAATTGGTTAACCCTTTCCCAAACAAGACCTGGTTTTGACGTCTATTAGAAAAGGCTTGGGAAAACATTGAAACAAAAGAAGAAACTGCTGATAACCAGCAGTTTCTCCTTTTGTCTCAATATTTTCTATGCCATATATAACACAAATTTTATCTTTAATAACTTCCATTTTGCCATTTGTGGCAGTTCTTGAAGTGGATCACCCTAAAATTTTGCTATCTGGTAATGGGTTAATTGCAGGAGGAAGAAGAAACCAAAGAAAACACAACTGACAGTCCTGCTTCTGATGTTGAGGATGAGAAAATGCCTGATTATGATGATGCAACAAAACAGTTAATTGCTGGTGAGTGGTCTTAACTATTGTAAATAAAGGAGAGAAAACACAACTGACAGTCCTGCCTCTGATGCTGAGGATGAGAAAATGCCTGATTATGATGATGCAACAAAACAGTTAATTGCTGGTGAGTGGTCTTAACTATTGTAAATAAAGGAGAGAAAACACAACTGACAGTCCAGCTACTGACGCTGAGGATGAGAAAATGCCTGATTATGATGATGCAACTAAACAGTTAATTGCTGGTGAGTTGTCTTAATTATTGTAAATAAAGGAGAGAAAACACAACTGACAGTCCTGCTTCTGATGCTGAGGAGGAGAAAATGCCTGATTATGATGATGCAACTAAACAGTTTATTGCTGGTGAGTTGTCTTAACTATTGTAAATAAAGGAGAGAAAACACAACTGACAGTCCTGCTTCTGATGCTGAGGATGAGAAAATGCCTGATTATGATGATGCAACTAAACAGTTAATTGCTGGTGAGTTGTCTTAACTATTGTAAATAAAGGAGAGAAAACACAACTGACAGTCCTACTTCTGATGCTGAGGATGAGAAAATGCCAGATTATGATGATGCAACTAAACAGTTAATTGCTGGTGAGTTGTCTTAACTATTGTAAATAAAGGAGAGAAAACACAACTGACAGTCCTACTTCTGATGCTGAGGATGAGAAAATGCCAGATTATGATGATGCAACTAAACAGTTAATTGCTGGTGAGTTGTCTTAACTATTGTAAATAAAGGAGAGAAAACACAACTGACAGTCCTACTTCTGATGCTGAGGATGAGAAAATGCCTGATAATGATGATGCAACTAAACAGTTAATTGCTGGTGAGTGGTCTTAATTATTGTAAATAAAGGAGAAAAAACACAACTGACAGTCCAGCTTCTGATGCTGAGGATGAGAAAATGCCTGATAATGATGATGCAACTAAACAGTTAATTGCTGGTGAGTTGTCTTAACTATTGTAAATAAAGGAGAGAAAACACAACTGACAGTCCAGCTTCTGACACTGAGGATGAGAAAATGCCTGATTATGATGATGCGACTAAACAGTTAATTGCTGGTGAGTTGTCTTAACTATTGTAAATAAAGGAGAGAAAACACAACTGACAGTCCAGCTTCTGACACTGAGGATGAGAAAATGCCTGATTATGATGATGCGACTAAACAGTTAATTGCTGGTGAGTTGTCTTAACTATTGTAAATAAAGGAGAGAAAACACAACTGACAGTCCAGCTATTGATGCTGAGGATGAGAAAATGCCTGATTATGATGATACAACTAAACAGTTAATTGCTGGTGAGTGGTCTTAACTATTGTAAATAAAGGAGAGAAAACACAACTGATAGTCCTGCTTCTGATGCTGAGGATGAGAAAATGCCAGATTATGATGATGCAACTAAACAGTTAATTGCTGGTGAGTTGTCTTAACTATTGTAAATAAAGGAGAGAAAACACAACTGATAGTCCTGCTTCTGATGCTGAGGATGAGAAAATGCCTGATTATGATGATACAACTAAACAGTTAATTGCTTGTGAGTTGTCTTAACTATTGTAAATAAAGGAGAGAAAACACAACTGACAGTCCTGCATCTGATGCTGAGGATGAGAAAATGCCAGATTATGATGATACAACTAAACAGTTAATTGCTGGTGAGTTGTCTTAACTATTGTAAATAAAGGAGAGAAAACACAACTGATAGTCCTGCTTCTGATGCTGAGGATGAGAAAATGCCAGATTATGATGATACAACTAAACAGTTAATTGCTGGTGAGTGGTCTTAACTATTGTAAATAAAGGAGAGAAAACACGACTGACAGTCCAGCTACTGATGCTGAGGATGAGAAAATGCCTGATTATGATGATGCAACTAAACAGTTAATTGCTGGTGAGTTATCTTAACTATTGTAAATAAAGGAGAGAAAACACAACTGATAGTCCTGCTTCTGATGCTGAGGATGAGAAAATGCCTGATTATGATGATACAACAAAACAGTTAATTGCTGGTGAGTGGTCTTAACTATTGTAAATAAAGGAGAGAAAACACAACTGACAGTCCTGCATCTGATGCTGAGGATGAGAAAATGCCTGATTATGATGATGCAACAAAACAGTTAATTGCTGGTGAGTGGTCTTAACTATTGTAAATAAAGGAGAGAAAACACAACTGACAGTCCTGCTACTGATGCTGAGGATGAGAAAATGCCTGATTATGATGATGCAACTAAACAGTTAATTGCTGGTGAGTGGTCTTAATTATTGTAAATAAAGGAGAGAAAACACAACTGACAGTCCTGCTTCTGATATTGAGGATGAGAAAATGCCAGATTATTATGATACAACTAAACAGTTAATTGCTGGTGAGTTGTCTTAATTATTGTAAATAAAGGAGAGAAAACACAACTGACAGTCCTGCTTCTGATGCTGAGGATGAGAAAATGCCAGATTATGATGATGCAACAAAACAGTTAATTGCTGGTGAGTTGTCTTAACTATTGTAAATAAAGGAGAGAAAACACAACTGACAGTCCAGCTACTGATGCTGAGGATGAGAAAATGCCTGATTATGATGATGCAACAAAACAGTTAATTGCTGGTGAGTGGTCTTAACTATTGTAAATAAAGGAGAGAAAACACAACTGACAGTCCTGCTTCTGATGCTGAGGATGAGAAAATGCCTGATTATGATGATGCAACAAAACAGTTAATTGCTGGTGAGTGGTCTTAACTATTGTAAATAAAGGAGAGAAAACACAACTGATAGTCCTGGTACTGATGCTGAGGATGAGAAAATGCCTGATTATGATGATGCAACTAAACAGTTAATTGCTGGTGAGTGGTCTTAACTATTGTAAATAAAGGAGAGAAAACACAACTGACAGTCCTGCTACTGATGCTGAGGATGAGAAAATGCCTGATTATGATGATACAACTAAACAGTTAATTGCTGGTGAGTTATCTTAACTATTGTAAATAAAGGAGAGAAAACACAACTGACAGTCCAGCTACTGATGCTGAGGATGAGAAAATGCCTGATTATGATGATACAACAAAACAGTTAATTGCTGGTGAGTTGTCTTAACTATTGTAAATAAAGGAGAGAAAACACAACAGACAGTCCAGCTACTGATGCTGAGGATGAGAAAATGCCTGATTATGATGATACAACAAAACAGTTAATTGCTGGTGAGTGGTCTTAATTATTGTAAATAAAGGAGAGAAAACACAACTGACAGTCCTGCTTCTGATGCTGAGGATGAGAAAATGCCTGATTATGATGATGCAACAAAACAGTTAATTGCTGGTGAGTTGTCTTAACTATTGTAAATAAAGGAGAGAAAACACGACTGACAGTCCAGCTACTGATGCTGAGGATGAGAAAATGCCTGATTATGATGATGCAACTAAACAGTTAATTGCTCGTGAGTTATCTTAACTATTGTAAATAAAGGAGAGAAAACACAACAGACAGTCCTGCTACTGATGCTGAGGATGAGAAAATGCCTGATTATGATGATACAACTAAACAGTTAATTGCTGGTGAGTGGTCTTAATTATTGTAAATAAAGGAGAGAAAACACAACAGACAGTCCAGCTACTGATGTTGAGGATGAGGAAATGCCTGATTATGATGATACAACAAAACAGTTAATTGCTGGTGAGTGGTCTTAACTATTGTAAATAAAGGAGAGAAAACACAACAGACAGTCCAGCTACTGATGCTGAGGATGAGAAAATGCCTGATTATGATGATACAACAAAACAGTTAATTGCTGGTGAGTGGTCTTAATTATTGTAAATAAAGGAGAGAAAACACAACTGACAGTCCTGCTTCTGATGCTGAGGATGAGAAAATGCCTGATTATGATGATGCAACAAAACAGTTAATTGCTGGTGAGTTGTCTTAACTATTGTAAATAAAGGAGAGAAAACACGACTGACAGTCCAGCTACTGATGCTGAGGATGAGAAAATGCCTGATTATGATGATGCAACTAAACAGTTAATTGCTGGTGAGTTTTCTTAACTATTGTAAATAAAGGAGAGAAAACACAACAGACAGTCCTGCTACTGATGCTGAGGATGAGAAAATGCCTGATTATGATGATACAACTAAACAGTTAATTGCTGGTGAGTGGTCTTAATTATTGTAAATAAAGGAGAGAAAACACAACAGACAGTCCAGCTACTGATGCTGAGGATGAGAAAATGCCTGATTATGATGATACAACAAAACAGTTAATTGCTGGTGAGTGGTCTTAACTATTGTAAATAAAGGAGAGAAAACACAACTGACAGTCCAGCTACTGATGCTGAGGATGAGAAAATGCCTGATTATGATGATACAACTAAACAGTTAATTGCTGGTGAGTGGTCTTAATTATTGTAAATAAAGGAGAGAAAACACAACAGACAGTCCAGCTACTGATGCTGAGGATGAGAAAATGCCTGATTATGATGATACAACTAAACAGTTAATTGCTGGTGAGTGGTCTTAATTATTGTAAATAAAGGAGAGAAAACACGACTGACAGTCCTGCTTCTGATATTGAGGATGAGGAAATGCCTGATTATGATGATACAACAAAACAGTTAATTGCTGGTGAGTTGTCTTAACTATTGTAAATAAAGGAGAGAAAACACAACAGATAGTCCTGCTACTGATGCTGAGGATGAGAAAATGCCAGATTATGATGATACAACTAAACAGTTAATTGCTGGTGAGTTGTCTTAACTATTGTAAATAAAGGAGAGAAAACACAACTGACAGTCCTGCTTCTGACGCTGAGGATGAGAAAATGCCTGATTATGATGATGCAACAAAACAGTTAATTGCTGGTGAGTGGTCTTAACTATTGTAAATAAAGGAGAGAAAACACAACTGACAGTCCAACTACTGATGCTGAGGATGAGAAAATGCCAGATTATGATGATGCAACAAAACAGTTAATTGCTGGTGAGTTGTCTTAACTATTGTAAATAAAGGAGAGAAAACACAACTGACAGTCCTGCTTCTGATGCTGAGGATGAGAAAATGCCTGATTATGATGATGCAACAAAACAGTTAATTGCTGGTGAGTTGTCTTAACTATTGTAAATAAAGGAGAGAAAACACAACAGACAGTCCAGCTACTGATGCTGAGGATGAGAAAATGCCTGATTATGATGATACAACTAAACAGTTAATTGCTGGTGAGTTGTCTTAACTATTGTAAATAAAGGAGAGAAAACACAACAGACAGTCCAGCTACTGACGCTGAGGATGAGAAAATGCCTGATTATGATGATACAACTAAACAGTTAATTGCTGGTGAGTGGTCTTAATTATTGTAAATAAAGGAGAGAAAACACAACTGACAGTCCTGCTTCTGATGCTGAGGATGAGAAAATGCCAGATTATGATGATACAACAAAACAGTTAATTGCTGGTGAGTTGTCTTAACTATTGTAAATAAAGGAGAGAAAACACAACTGACAGTCCAGCTTCTGACGCTGAGGATGAGAAAATGCTTGATTATGATGATACAACTAAACAGTTAATTGCTGGTGAGTGGTCTTAACTATTGTAAATAAAGGAGAGAAAACACAACTGACAGTCCAGCTACTGATGCTGAGGATGAGAAAATGCCTGATTATGATGATGCAACTAAACAGTTAATTGCTGGTGAGTGGTCTTAACTATTGTAAATAAAGGAGAGAAAACACAACTGACAGTCCTGCTTCTGATACTGAGGATGAGAAAATGCCTGATTATGATGATGCAACTAAACAGTTAATTGCTGGTGAGTTGTCTTAACTATTGTAAATAAAGGAGAGAAAACACAACTGACAGTCCTGCTACTGATGCTGAGGATGAGAAAATGCCTGATTATGATGATGCAACAAAACAGTTAATTGCTGGTGAGTGGTCTTAACTATTGTAAATAAAGGAGAGAAAACACAACTGACAGTCCTGCTTCTGATGCTGAGGATGAGAAAATGCCTGATTATGATGATACAACTAAACAGTTAATTGCTGGTGAGTGGTCTTAACTATTGTAAATAAAGGAGAGAAAACACAACTGACAGTCCTGCTACTGATGCTGAGGATGAGAAAATGCCTGATTATGATGATGCAACAAAACAGTTAATTGCTGGTGAGTGGTCTTAACTATTGTAAATAAAGGAGAGAAAACACAACTGACAGTCCTGCTACTGATGCTGAGGATGAGAAAATGCCTGATTATGATGATGTTACTAAACAGTTAATTGCTGGTGAGTGGTCTTAATTATTGTAAATAAAGGAGAGAAAACACAACTGACAGTCCAGCTTCTGATACTGAGGATGAGAAAATGCCAGATTATGATGATGCAACAAAACAGTTAATTGCTGGTGAGTGGTCTTAACTATTGTAAATAAAGGAGAGAAAACACAACTGACAGTCCTGCTTCTGATACTGAGGATGAGAAAATGCCAAATTATGATGATGCAACAAAACAGTTAATTGCTGGTGAGTGGTCTTAACTATTGTAAATAAAGGAGAGAAAACACAACTGACAGTCCAGCTACTGATGCTGAGGATGAGAAAATGCCTGATTATGATGATGCAACTAAACAGTTAATTGCTGGTGAGTTGTCTTAACTATTGTAAATAAAGGAGAGAAAACACAACTGATAGTCCTGCTTCTGATGCTGAGGATGAGAAAATGCCTGATTATGATGATACAACAAAACAGTTCATTGCTGGTGAGTTGTCTTAACTATTGTAAATAAAGGAGAGAAAACACAACTGACAGTCCTGCTTCTGATGCTGAGGATGAGAAAATGCCTGATTATGATGATGCAACTAAACAGTTAATTGCTGGTGAGTTGTCTTAACTATTGTAAATAAAGGAGAGAAAACACAACTGACAGTCCTGCTACTGATGCTGAGGATGAGAAAATGCCTGATTATGATGATGCAACAAAACAGTTAATTGCTGGTGAGTGGTCTTAACTATTGTAAATAAAGGAGAGAAAACACAACTGACAGTCCTGCATCTGATGCTGAGGATGAGAAAATGCCAGATTATGATGATGCAACAAAACAGTTAATTGCTGGTGAGTGGTCTTAACTATTGTAAATAAAGGAGAGAAAACACAACTGACAGTCCTGCTTCTGAGGCTGAGGATGAGAAAATGCCTGATTATGATGATGCAACAAAACAGTTAATTGCTGGTGAGTGGTCTTAACTATTGTAAATAAAGGAGAGAAAACACAACTGACAGTCCTGCTTCTGATGCTGAGGATGAGAAAATGCCTGATTATGATGATGCAACAAAACAGTTAATTGCTGGTGAGTTGTCTTAACTATTGTAAATAAAGGAGAGAAAACACAACTGACAGTCCTGCTTCTGATGCTGAGGATAAGAAAATGCCTGATTATGATGATGCAACAAAACAGTTAATTGCTGGTGAGTGGTCTTAACTATTGTAAATAAAGGAGAGAAAACACGACTGACAGTCCTGCTTCTGATGCTGAGGATGAGAAAATGCCTGATTATGATGATACAACTAAACAGTTAATTGCTGGTGAGTTGTCTTAACTATTGTAAATAAAGGAGAGAAAACACAACTGACAGTCCTGCTTCTGATGCTGAGGATGAGAAAATGCCTGATTATGATGATACAACTAAACAGTTAATTGCTGGTGAGTTGTCTTAACTATTGTAAATAAAGGAGAGAAAACACAACTGACAGTCCTGCTTCTGATGCTGAGGATGAGAAAATGCCTGATTATGATGATGCAACTAAACAGTTAATTGCTGGTGAGTGGTCTTAATTCTTAGTTCAATGAAGAAAATGCAAATAAAGAGTCATTGAAGTGTATAACATTTATTTTCAGTCATACACATTTAGGAAAGTAACACTTGAATTTAAGCACATCTATTGTTTATCGCGATTGAATGCTATCTGAATGCCTGGCTTTAGTAAGATTGAAGGAAATGGTGTCATTTCACGAACAGGTAGTACTTAGTAGCATATATTACAAATAGCATCATTGATTATTAAATAAACTATTTCCATAACTTTGGCAGTTTCAAATCTTCTGTAACTATCATTATTACATATGTAACAAGCAAATAATTCATTGCACCCTAGCTTTGGTCAAAAGGACCACAAGCTAGGTTTTGCTTAGTATCAACACAGTTTGATTGTTCTTGAATGTTTCTGGATTTTGTTGTCAGCAGCTTATATCAGTTTGGACTGGTCTGAAATGAGCTGTTCAGTAAACCAATCAGAAATTATTTTTCCTTTCACAGCTGCTGATGAAGCTAGAAAACAATTTACTGAAGCAGAGACTAATCTTAGAGAAGCTGAGAATAAAATTAGGTAAATAACTCTTTAAATTGACATGGGTCGTAACTTTTCAACTGTAGCCTAAGCGATGATTGAGTATGTTCAATTACATCTTTTAAAACATTGGATTCTCATTTTCATTGTTTCTTAATTTTTGTCATTCTGATCTTGCATTTGGCAGGCATTATAATAGGATCAGGCTGTACATTTGTGCAGTGCCATATCAAGCTGCACTAGTGTGACTACAAATAGAAAATAACAAAATGATAATAAATTGTATAGAAATTTTATGTTGTGAATATATAATTGATTTACAAAACATATTTTTGCTTTCAGAGACCTTAATAATTAACTTAACATCAGATATCTTGGCCGAAGTTAAAATTTAAAGGGTTGAACCAGTGCTTGATGGTGTCTGAATTTTTAATGTGTCCGAATATAGCTAGGAGATTTACTGTTTACGCCTTTACTTTCAGGGCCCTCAATAATTACCTAACATTAGATTTGGGTCCTAAATTCCTAATTATGAGTTTAATTATTGATTCATTATACCCCCCACAACAAAGTTATGGGGGGGTATACTGGATTCAGGTTGTCCGTCCGTCCGTCCGTCTGTCTGTCCGTCCGTCTGTCCGTCCGTCCGTGGACATAATTTTGTGTCCTCTTCTCCTCCCACAGTTTTTGACCGATTTTGCTGAAATTTTAGCAGGTTGTTTCCTATCATATGAAGTTGTGCACCTGCAATTTTCATCTTGATCCATGCAGTAGTTTCAGAGTTATGCCACTTTGAACTTTAGCACTTTTTCAGTGACAACGCGCTAGTGGGGGGTATTTGTCCGCTTTGCGACAGTTCTAGTTGTGTCTGAATTTTAATAGTATCCAAATATATGTTGCTGCTTTTCAACAAAAACCTAGTAACTGCAGCTTGTCTTAAGCTGCAGTTACGAGGTTTTTGTTGAAAAGCGACTATATATAGGAGATTTTTATGGTTTACATCTTTATGAAAATTTCAGGGACCTCAATAATTACCTCACATTAGATTTGGGCCCGAATTATGAGTTCAGCGAGTTGAAGGGTAATTGTTATGAATACACAGATAGAGAATATACATATAAACTGTGTGCATTTGATAGAGCAACTCAACGATCCAAAAATGGTGGAGGTGAAACTTCTTTAGGGTGAGTGGTTGTTATTAATACATTATGAATATTACAATTGAAGCAAAACACCTTCATATTATGGTAAAATGTTTTTACAAACCAGATACGGTTATTTGCAACCTCTCTGTTTTATAATACAGACATCTCTTTCCACAGGGAACATTCTACCTCTCTACTACAACCCATTACTGTACTGCAAATTTTAGACTGGTTCAAAATGAAATAAGTTGAAGGCAAACTTTTTAAGTTGATGAGATTTAAAGATTTCACTACTTTCTGTTTAGAAATTATTGTGGGAAATGAAGAAATTGCTTGCCACAAGCAATTTCTTTATTATCACAATGATTTCCAAAGCCTGTATCAGCTATCTGATTTCAGAAGTTATATTCATGTTTGAAATCCGTTTGGTAGAGGTTCAAATTGAAATTGTAATTTACGACCATGAGAAACTAACCTCTTGTTAAGGTTTACAGACCCTGAAAAAATCTACACTTTCTAGCCATACGAAATGCATCAAATTTCACATACATTAAATTCACTTAACATAAGTTGATTCACCTTGACAGGTGTCGAGATTATGCTTCAAGAAGAAAATAATTTACAACTATTATTTTACTCTATATGCATATGCAAGGGAGGTAATGTTTAACATTTTTGTCGAATAATTCCATAAGTTTGCATTAATTCAAAATTCTAAACTGTGCAAAATGCTTATTATTATTATACGCCCGAAGGGTCCTATTATGTTATGGCCCCGCTCGTCTGTCCGTCTGTCTGTCCGTCTGTCCGTTAGCAATTTCTTGTGTGCGCAACTCCTACAGTTTTGATCGGAATTTGATCAAACTTGCCACAATGAATCTCCATGGTGTCTAGTTGTGCACCTCGCTTACAGAATTCAGATAACTCGTTTTCTTTCTTGAATAATTATTATCTGTCCTTGAATTAAAAAAATGCCCATTTTCTTGTGTGCGCAACTCCTCCTACAGTTTTGATCAGAATTTGATCAGACTTGCCACAATGAATCTCCATGGTGTTTAGATGTGCACACCGCTTACGGAATTTAGATAACTGTTTTTGTTCCTGAATTATCTGCCCTTTAATTTAAGGAAAAATACCCATTTTCTCAAAAATGCCCTTTTTCTCTTGTGTGCTACTTCTACAGTTTCAACCAGAAATTAATCAAACTAGCCACAATGAATCTATTGTGTCTTGTTGTGCAAACAAAATTTTGATAACTTTTCACGTTTGAATTATCTGCCCTTGAATTGAAAAAATGGCCAATTTTACTTACAAGCCCCTCTCGGGCGTATATGCGCCGCTCTGCGAAGCTCTTGTGTTTGTATTTGGAATGGAAATGTATCGCAGTTTAGGAATTATTTGCGGGATTGGATACCTTAAGAGGCATTATCAAAAACTTATTAATCTGTTGACGTTTTATTTCCAGTAACTGGGGTAAATGGCATGGCTCAGGTGAAGACAGATATACAGCTCAGTTATATGAGAATGGTCAAAACTGCTGGAATGGTCCTAATAGATCTGTTAAAGTGAGTATACAGTCAATCTTGCTCAAGCGACCACATGCATTAAGCGACTTTTTGCTTGAAGCGACCACTCTCGGGTCCTCCGGATGAAATTCCTTCTTTAAATTGTTGTATTAAGCATTTTTCCCCCAACGTGACCAGCGACTGGCATTTTTGGGTCCCTCAAACAATAGGATGATACTATAAGGGACAGTTCTACATTACAGATAATTTGTAAAAGACCCGTGTCAAACGCATGTACTCGAGATGAAAGCTGTGAAATTTGCCCAATTAAGGACAATTTAGTCACCTGTGAATTCGATCAAAACTGCAAACAATACGACTTGACGCTAACCAAAGGGGCTTCATGAAAGAAAAAATCTTCAACAAATGAAATCGTATGTGGCTAATTGTTGGTGTACGAGTTTGTTTGTTGGGCATTTTGGAATGCCCTAATTCACTTCGAATAATGTTCCCATCATAACCTCTTCACACATTAATCTGAATTTACGAGTAAGTTTTCATTGCAAATTCCATGAAATCATGTGTCTCATCATAAAATTTTAACTTAGGTAGATTAAGTGTGTATTATTGACCTCTCTGAAGTAAAAATACTTTTTTTGTTCGATTAAATTCACATGTACAAACAAAATCAAGTCTAACACTTCAAATATAAACAAAGGGAAATCACTCTGTCATAGCAAAAATATTCGAAGTTGAACAGAACTGCTGAAATATAGCACTGTATGTCATCAATCCCTACTTGTGTTTTCACAAATTGATTAAATTAAAGATTTTTTCCCTATATCAACTGCAGATTTACGGTAATTCATAATAAATTGATCGATCATAGCCCTTCTAAATAGAATATTTCGTGGAAAAAAATAGCTTGCATGAAAAGTTAGATTTTGTATTCAGTGACCGTTTTATTAAGCGCCCACTTTTGGGATTCCCCCAGGGTGGTCGCTTAAAACAAGATTGACTGTATTTAGAGTATTTTGGTTGACATAGAACTCCTTTTTGAGTGTTATGTCAACTGTCAAGGTTATCAGTTCAGTTGTATGAGCAGGTCCAAAATTCTGTAATTAAGGGATCTTTCGCATTTAGCAAATCCTTGCCATTTTTCTGCCTTCTTCGCTTCAAACTTTTCTCAAATTATATTAACCCATTGCCAAACAGCAAAATTTTGAAATGTTTCAAATTCAAAGATGATGCAGACAACAATTTCAAGTGAATGAAATAGTATTTTTTTTTGTATTTTTGTATGGAAAATATTGTGGGAAATGAGGAAATTGCTTGTCACAAGCAATTTCTTCATTTGCCACAATGTTTTCCAAAGCCATTTTCTTGTGGGGAGTCAAAAAGAGTCACTGTTTGGTAATGGGTTAAAATAATCATTGAAAAATATTAAAAATGTTTTGTCATGTGATTTGTCTGCCTTGCATTAGATGCCTTGATTGCTATTAAGCATGAAGCATGAATACTTTTACAATTCCAGGTAAATATGAAGTGTGGTTTAGAGAACAAGGTGACCAATGCGTTTGAACCCAGTCGTTGTGAATATGAGTTTGATTTTGAGACTCCCAGCTTATGTACAGAACCAAAACGAAATCCTGACGAGCATATACATACAGAATTGTAGATTTATTCTTCAACATTATACATCCAGATATTACCACCAACTTACTTATATAAAATAACGAAATTTAGACATTTTGGAATATATCTCATAGAAGTTTGAATATTTTCATGTATCAAGGTTTCAATCTTTTGATGAAGAAAGAGCTTGTGAAAACAGTAGGGACACAAGAAATGCATAGTATGAGCATTTCAACATTTCCTCAATGCTTTATTGTTCTGAGTAGATGTGCTTTATCGGAGAAATCCAGAGGAACAATACAAACAGAATCTTTAATTCTTAAGGTATTCCATCCTTCACTAGATACTAAACATTTCATGCAACTTCGGGTGTTATCCATGGCAACTGAAATTGACAAGGGTATCACTCACCAATATTTGTTGTCACAAATGACACCCTGAAATTGACAGAGGTATCATAATTGTCAATTTCTGTTGGTACGGATTGAGCCTTAACCCAAACAAGACTTGGTTTTGACGTCCTCAGTAGGAATGGCCTGGGAAAACATTGAGGCAAAAGAAGAAAATGCTGATAACCAGCATTTTCTCCTTTTGCTTCGATATTTTCTTGGGCTTCATTTTACACAAATCCTATCCATATCAACATGATTTTGTCCTCTAAAACTCCTTTCAAATTGGACAAGTCAACAAATTTGTTGTTTGGGAAAAGGTTAAGTTGCCCGAAGTACCAGTATTTGGTATCTAATGATGGATGGAATACCTTAACTAAGACTGATCTACATCTCATGCCTCACATTGAAGTTGTCATCTTGAACTGACCACCTTATCCCATTACCAAATGGCAGAATGTTAGACTGCTCGAATTTGAAGGAGTTGCAGACATCTATATGTCAAAAGTAGAATATTAATATTTAATGAATAGAAAATATTGAATCAAAATGAGAAATTGCTGATTAATAGCATTTTCTTCTTTTGTCTCAATGTTTTCTTAAAGTATTTCAAGGAAGGACCTCAAAACTAGCTCTTGCTTTAATTGTATGCTTTACTATACCACCCATTTTGTTCACCAAAAACTGATACTTAAAACTTGCTCATTGCCTGCATGCTTAAAGTTTAGTCTACAAGTTCATGATTAAATAATTTAATTTCCCATGATATAAAAGAACAAAGTTATTTAAGGTAGAATGCCGGTAATGTTGCCGTTTTGAAATTGACAGGATGCCAGAATTTTTCGGTGTCATCATTAATGTTCAGTTGTATCCAATCTATATGGATATATATAAGTTACGAAGGGGATAAATTCCTCACCTACTGGCAAATAATTATGAGGCTGCCAAATAATGCGGACCATGTGTAAGTCTCTTTTGCAGGAATTCTACCTTAACCCTTTCCCAAACAAGACCTGCTTTTGACTTTCCCAATAAAAATTGATTGGGATAACCAGCAGTTTCTCCTTTTGTCTAAACATTTTCCATGCTATAATGTATACTAATTCTAGCTAAATCAACATCCATTTTGTCGTTTGTTGCTGCTTTCAAATTGGAACACCCTAAAATTTTGTCATTTGGGAAAGGATTAAAACAGGTTGATTATGAAAGAGTATAATATTTTTGTTGCTATACTTTGCTTTTTAGAAGGAGTGTGACTATAAGAATTAGTGTAACGAACATAAATTGTTTCAACTTTGGTTTTGAAACCGAAATAGATCTACTCAAGTTTGATATATTGTAACAAAAATCATGCGGCTTTCACTAAATGTTAATTTTACATTCAGTTTCATTCCGTTCATGTTATCAAATGTTCTATGCAGTTATGTATTTTGGAGAAAATTACTATAAAGATCTTTTTCTATTCATATCCGTGTTCGTGGTTCTATTATTATATTCCGGCAGATATCCACTTAGACTTGCATTGGAGAATAAAGTTTTAGCCCCAGCATCGAAAGATTGGGGGTATAATTATTTTACCATTGTCTTTATGTCTGTCCAAAACTTAAAGTGAAAACTTCAAATTGGCCTTTTGGGGGGGGGGGGGGGGGGGGGCATTTGTGTTTCACAAACACATCCCTTTTTCTTTGCTGATTTCTGATGTAGATACCCTACTGTTAAAGATTCTGATGGGTGATATCGTGTCATGCTTTTGTGTTTTGAGAAATTCATTTAACAATAGGGTGTCTACAGTAGGAATCAGCAAAGAAAAAAACTTTATACTCAAATGCAAGGTTCCGCCAAAAAAGGGAATATCTGTCAACATGATATTGCCCTAGATTATGCTATTATATATAGAAGTATATTAGTCCCAAATCAACTTATCAGTCAGACAAACTTTCAGACTGCTTAATATAAAATGAGTTTAGAGCACAAAATATTTGATATCAGAAGTAAAAAGTGCTTTTATATCATAAAAGACATTAAGGGAAAAGGGGAAATTGCAGCTTCAGCAATTTATTCTATTCTCTGAATATTTTCTCAAACTTTTTCTTCCAGGGGTCGCTGCCATATTGCAGTTGGTAGCACAAAATTCCCTTACTGGAGGGGTCTGGGGTTAGATCCATGACTGCAGTTAACCCTTTCCAAAACGACAAAATTTTAGGGTGATCCACTTCAAAAACTGTCACCAATGACAAAATGAAAGTTATCAAAGGTAGTATTTGTGTAAAATATGGCATAGAAAATATTGAGACAAAAGGAGAAACTGCTGGTTATCAGCAGTTTCTTCTTTTGTTTCAATGTTTTCCCAAGCCTTCTCTATAAGGTACGTCAAAACCAGGTCTTGTTTGGGAAAGGGTAAATGTCCTAAAATTATCACCCACCAATGCTTGATCAGCGTTAACCTATAGATGTGAGCGAACAGCTTGAAGCTTGGTTAGGATGTTGTGGTAGTACTGGCGTGAGAAACAACAGTAATCCAAGATTTGGTGCTCCAGCAGCGCGATATGATACAGCCCAATCAATCAATCAATTTCTTTTAGAGATCAGCACTTCCTTCTTTTTTATATGCCTAATGGATCATATATATTATGGCCCTGTTTCTACACCGGTCTCTATGTCTGTCTGTTAGCAACTTTGTTGTGTGCACAATTCCTATTATATCAATGCTGGATCATGGACACCACATTTGTTGCCTTTGACCAAAGGAGGTGCCCTAATGTCTTTGGTCACAAAGGTCAAGGTCACAATTGGACTTTGTTTTCTGGATCTCGAAAACTGTTAGACATAAGACCATGAAACTTTACACAGTAATTGTTGTTGCTCTTGATCCAAGGAGGTGTCCTATTGTTTTAAGGTCACATAGATCAAAGGTCAAGGTCACAATCCTATAACACTTTTTCAGTGACAAAGTGCTAGTGGGGTGGGGGTATTTGTCCACTTTACGACAGTTCTAGTTTGGACTGTTCCATTTTCAAAGCTGTTGCAGCCAACAAAATGGATGTTTATAAAGAAAGGATTTTTGTACAATATAGTGCCTTAGAAAATGAAGAGACAAAAGGAAAAAATACTGATAATCATCATTTTCTTCTTTTGCCTAAACATTTTCCCCCAGCTTTTTACAATAGTTGCGTTTTACAATGGGGATGTCAAACCCATAACAAAGTAAGGGGGGAGGGCATACTGGAATCAGGTTGTCCGTCTGTCCGGGCCAACGTCCGGGGGTTTATGTGGTTCAATCCGTCCAATATGAAATAAGAACAATTCCACATAAACCATTCCATTTTATGTGGCACTTTTCTTCATAAAGATCAAAGAAAAGAACACTTAATCCGGAAATGTTGGCGCGTCCTTCCTTTTGTCCATAGACATAATTTTGTGTCCTCTTCTCCTCCCACAGTTTTTGACCAATTTTGCTGAAATTTTATCAGATTGTTTCCTATCATATGAAGTTGTGCACCTGCAATTTTCATTGTGATCCAGTCATTAGTTTTAGAGTTATGCCACTTTGAAATTTTTAGGGGTTGGATAGAAGTAATTTAAAATTTCGTTTCCTTGCTCCAACTCGAGAACCATTTGACCTAGGATCATGAAACTTTACACAGTAACTGTTGTTGCCCATGACCCAAGGAGGTGCCGTATTGGTTTTGGGTCACTAAGGTCGAAGGTCAAGGTCACAATTGGACTGATTCTGATTCCAGTATACCCCCATAACTTTGTTGTTGGGGGTATAAATAGAAATGGGGTAAAACGTCAATTAGAGGTAATGATAAAATAGAGTAAGAAGTTGAGTTACTGTAAAAGTATATTATGGGTCCATCATAATCTATAAACAGGTTTTATTTCATCAACAAAACAAATCTTACTTTATAACAAACCTAACAAAATCTTTACAATAAAACATAAAAATGGTTTCAATCAACAATTTCCCAAATGGTTAAAACTTAGACTGGCCTAATTTAAAAGGTACTGCAGATGACAAAACAGATTTTGATAAAGATAGACTTTATAGCATACAGTCGACAAAATAGTGAGATAAAAGAATATACTGTTGGTTGGTTATCAGGATTTTCTTCTTTTTCCTCAATGTTTTCAAACGGTCAAAGAGAGGCGTAAACTTTTAAAGCTGGTCAAGTTTGCAAAAAGGTACATTTAATCTTGGCTTAACAACAAAATTTTAGACTGGTCAATATCCAAAGCTGCTGCAGCTAACAAAATAATTTGCGCAAAAGGCAGAGAATTGTATGATAAAACTTGGAAAGCAGCAGGGGAAAAGGTTGTGTATTGGCATCTTCAATGTTTTTAATTACACTTTCATCTTAGGCCAGCCAAACGAAGGTGCATTATTTTGGGAAAAAGTTATACATTAACAATGGAATTAACTGAAAATGAAACAAAATATCTTTCTCTTTTAATATAACCCTAAGAGGTTAAAGTATTGTAAGGTGCTTATAATTACTAATTATGCCCCCTTTCGAAGAAAATGGGGGTATATTGTTTTGCAAGTGTCGGTCGGTCGGTCGGTCCGTATGTCGGTCGGTCTGTCAGTAGACCAAACCTTGTCCGGAGCATAACTCGAAAAGTATTAAAGGTAGAATCATGAAACTTCATAGGTGGATAGATCTCATTATGGAGAGGTGCAGTGCATAAGAACAGTAACTCTGCCGATCAAATTTTTTGAGTTATTGCCCTTTGTTGATTTTATAACTTGATTCTTGTCCGGAGCATAACTCAAAAAGTATGTAAGGTACAATCATGAAACTTTACAGGTAGATAGATCTCATTATGGAGAGGTGCAGTGCACAAGAACCGTAACTCTGCCGATCAAATTTTTGGAGTTATTGCCCTTTGTTGATTTTCAAACTTGATTCTTGTCCGGAGCATAACTCAAAAATTATGTTAGGTAGAATCATGAAACTTTACAGGTGAATAAATCTCATTATGGAGAGGTGCAGTGCACAAGAACCGTAACCCTGCCGATCATATTTTTGGAGTTATTGCCCTTTGTTGATTTTCAAATTTGATTATTGTCCGGAGCATAACTCAAAAAGTATGTAAGGTACAACCATGAAACTTTACAGGTGGATAGATCTCATTATGGAGAGGTGCAGTGCACAAGAACTGTAACTCTGCCGATCAATTTCTCTGAGTTATTGCCCTTTGTTGATTTTATAACTTGATTCTTGTCCGGAGCACAACTCAAAAAATATGTAAGGTAGAATCATGAAACTTTACAGGTGAATAGATGTCATTATGGAGAGGTGCAGTGCCCAAAAACTGTAACTCTGCCAATCAAATTCTCTGAGTTATTGCCCTTTGTTGATTTTTACACTTAATTCTTAACCTTGCCAATATCTCGTGTCTTTTTACACATACAGCCTTGATATCTCACACATAGATACCTCCTATCAACATCGTTCACATTTAACCATGACCTTGGACCTTGTGACCTTGACCTTGGAGTTTGACCTACTTTTAAAAAAAATTAAACCCGGCATAAATCTCATTACCTTTTACAAATACAGCCTTGATATTTCACACATGGACACATCTTACCAAGACCTTTCACAATTGACCATGACCTTGGACTTTGTGACCATGACCTTGGAGTTTGACCTACTTTTAAAAAACTTTAACCTGGCCGATATATCATGTCCTTTTACACATACAGCCTTGATATTTGACAAATGGAAACCTCTGACCAAGACCTATCACATATGACTATGACCTTGGACCATGTGGCCTTGACCTTGGAGTTTGACCTACTTTTAAAAAAATTAAACTGGGCCTATATCTTATGTGCTATTACACATACAGCCTTGGTATTTCAAACATGGACATATCTTACCAAGACCTTTCACATTTGACCATGACCTTTGACCTTGTGACCTTGACCTTTGACCTACTTTAAAAAAAACTTTCACCTAGCCGATATATCAATTCCTTTTACACATACAGCCTTGATATATGACACATGGACACCTTCGACCAAAACCTTTCACATTTGACCATGACCTTGGACTTTGTGACCTTGACCTTGGTGCTTGACCTACTTTAATGATACATCAACCTGGCCTATATTTCATGTCATTTTACATATACAGCCTTGATATTTCACACATGGTCACTTCCAACCAAGATATTTCACTTTTGACCATGATCATGGACCTTGACCTTGGAGTTTGACCTACTTTTAAAAAACTTAAACTAGGCCTATATCTCATGTCCTGTTACCTATACAGTCTCAATATTTTACACATGGACACGGCCTACCAAGACCTTTCACATTTGACCATTACCTTGGCCTGTGTGACATTGACCTTTGATTTTTACATAATTTTAGAAATCTTAACCTTTAACCTAGCCTTTATCTTATGTCCTATTACACCTACAGCCTTGATATTTCACACATAGACACCTCCTACCAAGACCTTTCACATTTGACCATGACCTTGAATATTGCAACCTTGACCTTGAAGTTTGACCTACTTTTAAAAAGACTGAAACCAGGCATATATATCATGTCCTTTTACACCTACAGCCTTGATATTTCAAACATGGACACCTCCAACCTAGACCTTTCACATTTGACCATGACCTTGGCATTTGGCCTACTTTTAAAAACTTTAACCTGGCCTATGTTTCATTTTACATATACAGCTTTGATATTTCACACATAGACACCTCCTACCAAGACCTTTCATATTTGACCATGACCTTGGACCTTGTTAACTTGACCTTGGACTTTGACCTACATCAAATGTAGGCCCTTGAGGGGGCATATATGTTTTACAAACATCTCTTGTTTCCTTTTCCAAAAGTGCTTTCAGTTCTCTTCATACAACTATGTGGATTCATTGATGGCACAATCTGTAAAGAATTGTGCAAAATCTACCGGTACCTATCAAATCAACCACAGTTAAACTTTCAACTGTGAATGAATTAATGTTTTTCCAAAATAAGCCCTGGTTTTGACGTCCCTATTCAAATAAGCTTAAAAATGCATTTAAAGAAATGTAGAAAATGCTGATTACCAGCGTTTTTTTCTTTACTTGCAATGCTTGCTATGGTATGCACACACTGTATGCATAAATGTTGTTGTCTTTGACAACTTTGAATAAGGACCAGTTAAAAGGATGTTGTTTAATAAGGGGTTAAAGGACGGACTAATAATACTTGATATGGTATGTGTACATGATAATGATATGAACATTTTGGTGCTGTGGTTAGAAACCTTTTCCAAACAACAAAACTTCAGACTGGCAAAACACTAACTGCAAATTTGTAAGTTATAGCAGGGAATATTAAGAGTAAATGCCTAGAGAAAACTTCCGGCATTTTATCTTAAATCTCTCAAGGTTTCCAAATCTTCCCATGCCTCTTTTCTTAAATATAGATCTAATTTGGCAAAGGGTTAAATATATTTCACAAAAGTATTATACAAAATTTCAAATACTCTCAAAAGCTATTGCAATGCATATCTTGCATCCTGAAAGGTAGATATGTTATAGTATGGAAAACCTTGATGGAAAAGGAGAGAATGCTGACAATCAGAATCATCTTTTTTTTCAATGTTTTCCAAATGTCTCTTTCCCTGATTGTTTGATATTGTGGCTAAATAACACAAAAGTGTTTGAAAAAACAAATAAGCTTGTATCTGGAAGAGGGCCTGTATAGCATTCTAGAAAACAGTTTCCAGGTCTGCCTGTGGCCAAATGCATTCCCATAAGGATCCATGGTGCAAACTTGCATTCGCTGAAGGTAATGAAGAAGCCATCGTAGAACAAGATATATCTTGATCAGACTGCATCTATACAAAGGTAGATCTGGATCCATTTTGCTCCCTAATTCCATTTGGGATCCATTTTCCAGATCTTGACTCAAATAATGGATTTAGAATTGCATTACTTCATGGTGTCCTCATACTAAATAAAGAACAGAAAGTGAATATGGACCTAAGAATTAAAGCATTATTTGTGTGCAAGGTTTCTGTAATGGATAACATTAACCCTCTCCCAAACGACAAAATCTTTGGGTGATCCACTTCAAAAACTGCAACAAATGACAAAATGGGTGTTATTAAAGATAGGATTTGTGTAAAATATGGCACAGAAAATATTTAGACAAAAGGAGAAACTGCTGGTTATCAGCAGTTTCTTCTTTTGTCTCAATGTTTTCATAAACCTATTCTATCAGGGACGTCAAAACCAGGTCTTGTTTGGGAAAGGATTAAATCAATTGCTACAACATAAACAATTCATAATTAAGGCAAATGATAATGGTTTGAAGATATTTACAAAATATAAATTAAAATACTTCTACAATAAGTTAGATCAAATAAATCAGAATATAACCCTTTCCCAAACAACAATGTTTTTGCTAGGTTCAAATTAAAACTTTACTCTTGGCAAAACTTTTTTTTTATGACAAAACTGTAGAAAATTAATTTCCTCTTTCTCTAAATTTTTCTAGAGGTACTATTTTAGTGACAGAAAAATTGTTGTTTGGGAAAGAGCTAAACTGCTTTTCAACATATTCTGAAAGCATACTGTTGAAGGCTCAACATAAATATATCATAGCTTTTCAATGAAAACCTCGTAACGGCAGCTTAAAACAAGCTGCAGTTACAAGGTTTGTGTTGAAAAGTGCCAATATGCAAGTGTGTAACTAGATCTTTTATCACTTACAATATCTTTGCCCCTATCTTTTGTCATAACATAGGTTTTACTTTTCAGACTTGTTCAAAGTAAATGTATTTTGAGGCAACAAGGTCTGTTAATATTGTGATAGACAACAAAGATATCAATTGTCAGCATATCCTTTCCAAAGCTTTAACACCAAAGTGTGTCAAAGTGTGTCATTCATTGTGAAAGGGTTCATGCTCATGTAGTTTTCAGGCTGTTCTTCAGTGTAATTACTTCCATTCTCTATCTATTTCAACCTTACAAACTTGAGAATATGTCAAACATTCTCCTTTCACTGAGTCTTTAGATTTACTTCTCTGCACCATCTACCAATTTACTCTTAATCCATAACTCATTCAGTTTTTGTCGCACTATCTGCCGAGTCTGCCACACTCACATCTTCACCAACACTTTCATTTTCTTCAGGAATGTCTTCATCTCTCTTATACTCGTCTGTTTTTTCATCGTCGGGATTTTCCCCGAACTGTATCAAACTATCACGACGTTTTGAACTGTCAATCCGTAACTCCTCTTCAACTTCTTCTCGGGATTTCTCTGCAAGCTCCTTCCATTTCTTCATGTTAGCTCTGAAAAATAACACAAGAATATCATTCATAAGAGGTAATATTAGGAGAAAGGTAATAATCTTTTTGCATAGCCTTCATTACAAGGAATAAAGAAGTAAGTTTAAAAAATAAAAGTGAAGAAAATACTGAGAAAGTGTTTTCTTAGATTGGATTGTATGGAGTTTTACGTCCCACTCAACACCTAAGGTCATATGGAGACGGGACCTAGGTTTAAAGTCTTATCCAAAAGACTGGAGAAGTGGGGGATCGAACCAGCGATCTCTGTGTTTCAAATCCAGCATGTAACCACTGCACCACATCCGCCCCTTTCTTAGAAGAGCATAGCTTCACCTAACAGTTGCTTGTCAAAATATTGTGTCAATTGGCAAGGTCAGAGCATAAGATATAGGCCAAATTAGATGTCTGTAACACACATCAAATTCCAAGGTCAAGGCCGCAAACTCAAAAGTCATAATCCACAGTCAAAGGTCATGTTTTTGATCAGGTTAATGTTTTTGTCTTAAAAAAGATATAGCTGATGACAATGAATCCCTGACATTTTTACAAATTCTCTGCTTCAAACAAAATTAAATCAGTCATGTATTAACAGATCTATTGAAGATTTTCTGCAAGTTTCGTTGTCACATGATTTCCCCACCAAGATTGTAATGTATAAGAAGTCCTAGTACTCACAATGCACCATCTTTCATTGGTTGTGTTTCTGGTAATACTTGAGCCATCAACTCGTAACAGGGTAAACAGATCCCAACTAGAAAACCAACCTACAAAACACAGAAAACAATACTCGAAATGTCTGAACATGTTATTTTAAGAATAAAATTTTAGTTTTTGCAAAAATTTGCTTGGTCAGGTGTAGCAATACTTTTTAAATTCTCAATATTTTTCCTCATAGAAAATACTATCAAACTTTTGCTTTACTAAATGCACCTCATTTGCTTTGTTTCAAGACATTGGACTCATTTTGGTCAATGTTTCAAGTTGCATTTCAAATAGTTACCTCAAAATGTAACTACAAACATATAAAGCCAGATTACAAAGACTTCCAAGTCCTGTCATATAGTCTAATAAATTTCCTCTTGAAATCATACAATAAAGACAGATTGAGTAAATTGGGCAGTGCTGTAAATAGTATAATTTTTACTTATGTAGATACCCCTGCGAAATAAGTTCAAGAACGCATTTCTAGTGCTAGAACTGTTCTAGAATGTTAATGGCACTTCTACAACTGTTCCACAACAGTTCTAGAAGTGCCATTTAATGTTCTAGAACAGTTCTTGAAATCAAATGAACTTTTTGCAGGGGTAGAGCTTTACCATTGTATTTGTCTGGCTCTATGTCACTGTGACAAAATCCCTAATTATTGTAGGTGAAATACAGAAGCAAACAATGAAAATCTGTTTACCTATAATAGATAAAATACAAGGCAAACAGTGAAAATCTGTTTACCTCTTAGTTGAATTAGTTTTTGTTTCTCTCTATCCACAAATAAATTAATGCTTGGTGTTATAAGTTTGGAGAGAAAGAAAGTAAATAAATTTGAGCCAGGATCTGGAAAAACGTCTCATAGCATTTGAGAACAACATGGTTCCAGATCAGCCTGCGTATACATGCAGTCTGACTAAGAACCATGTTCTCAAAAAGCTTCCTCGTGGTCTGTAGCAACCATTTGAGAGTGACATGGATGCGGGCTAGACTGGGGCCTGTTTCGTCAAAACATTTAAGATATATTTTTGACTTACTGACGACTAACGACAAGTTTAGGGTAAGAAACGCGTATCGCCAATTCTATCAAAACCTGGGTTGTGCGATTGTTGTTTTAAGCGATTTTTAAGACATTGGTAAGTCAAAAATACGACTTAAATGTTTTGATGAAACAGGCCCCTGATCTTGAAACCTAGCTGTCTCAAATGCTATAAGGGACGTTTTTCCAGATCCTGGCTCATTTCCATTTACCTCTAATTGAGGTAGTTCGTGTTTCTTCTCCCTGTCCATCATGGGCATTGGTGTGATACCTTTAGCCTTTTCTTCATCACCCTATTGAGTAAAACAATATTGTATTAACATTTTTATGTCAAAGTCAAATGTTAAAGGAGTTGCAGACAAAAAAATTTAATGCTCATTAAACCCTTTCCCAAACAAGACCTGGTTTTGACATCCCTAATAGAAAATGCTTGGGAAAACATTAAGGCAAAAAGAGAAAAAATGCTGATAATCAGCATTTTCTCCTTTTGCCTCAATATTTTCTGTGCCATATTTTATCTTTTATAACCCCCATTTGGTCATTTTTGGCAGTTTTTGAAGTGTATCACCCTAAAATTTTGTCGTTTTGGGAAAGGGTTAATGTCTCATTGTTATAGATAAGAAAACATTAATTCACAATATCTTCTTCATTCCTGTTAGGTTTTCTAACCCTTATCTAGTGAGTTATCCAAAGGAGGTACTGTTTGGGGTATAGGTTAGGTATGAAGTAAACACGGAATTGCAAGTTTAATGATAGAAATTATTTTTTGACAGTCCCAACTAAAGAGGTTTTTGGTGATCAATATTACAGATGCACAATAAATTCAATAATATAACACAAGTTTAGTGCAAAACTATTACAAAGTACCTACACAAATTATATAACTCAAATGAATCTGTTGAAAAATTTAAGTTTAAAATAAACCATGGGAAATAGCTAATCACAGTTTTCTAAATGTTAATAAAGACAGATTGTTAAAGAAATTGCTGAGGTAAAAGAAGAAAATGCTGGCTAATAATGTTACTAAATGTGACCATTCTCTATCAGGAATATCAAACTGCACTTTACATAAGTCAATATTCCTATCAGAATATGAAACCAGGCCTGATGATTGAACTCAACTATAGGCAAATTATAAATTTAAAATCAAAGTGATATACAAAAGAAAATTTAGCTGCATAAACAAGAGGACCATGATGGTCCTTAATCGCTCACCTGCACCTAGATAGAATGAAAGTCACAATGTTGTCAAGTTCAAGAGCTCATAATTTAAGATGCGAGATTATGATCCAGCTGAAAACTGCTTTCATTATATTGAATGATCAATATTTGTAGCTGTTACAGTAAAACCAAGGTGAAAGAAAACAACAATTCTGTCACACTCAAGGGCACATAACTCGCTCTGATAAAGATATTCTCATCAACGTTATGTCCAAGTTTTCTTTTGATTGGTTAATATCTATTGCTGATTGAGCGAAAACAAAGTCAAAAACAGCATTTTGTCACCGTAAAGGGCACACAACTCGGTTTTTTAGTCCGATCAATCTGACAAATTAAAACATTTAATATCTTATGGTCACCAACATTGCGACCAAGTTGTGTCTTTCGAGATTGGTCCCTATTTGTGTTTGTTAGAGTGAATATAAAGTGGAAAACGGTAATTTTGTGACATTCAAGGGCCAATAACTCTTGTTTTTCTGGTCAAATCAAGCTGAAAGCTTTAATCTTCCAGGATCTTATGGTCACCAACATTGTGGCCAAGTTTTGTCTTGATTGGTCTATGAATATAGATGCTACAGTGCTAACAAAGTTGACAACAGCAATTTTGCCAAATTCAAAGGCACATTACTCCAGACTTCCTGCTCAGATCACACTGAAAATCATATATATCCAAGATCTTATGGTTACCAACATTCACGGTGGGGATTGTGCATGATGGGATGGATAACGAATACGGACAAAATGATCTCGATTCTGGTAAGATTTTTTGCAATAACTTCCTTATTTGTGCGTCAATTTTTAAAAGGTTTGTTGCATGTACCCCAACTTACTGAGTTCTTTCATCAGATTTAAGACTTATTAGATAACTCGTGGTACTTTTTCCAAAATATTGTCCCAACCGACCAGAAAGTGAAATGGTAACGACTACGGCCAAATTAACCACGCTTCAGGTAAGCATTTGTGCAATAACTTTCTTATTTTAGCGTCAATTTTCATGCAGTTTGTTGCATGTACTCCGTTTTACTGAGCCCTTTTCTCAGATGTATTATTTATCGGGAAACTCCTTGTACTTTTCTCAACAAGAGCCGTCACAGACGGATTATGCTCCCCGAATAAGTGTTTGTCACAAAATAAAAACTATCATACTTTAAGCCCCCTTTTCCCATGACCGATTTTTTGTACAAACATTATTTATAGAATATGGTCTAGAACATCATATTTATTACATGAGCACAAAATTTCATTGAATTCTGCCCATTAAATGAAGAGAAATAAGAGAAAAACTAATTTTTACACTAAGGCCCCTTTTTCCATGACGCAGCCTTAAATTTACAAATTGAGAAAAAGGTCCCTATTTTTTTATGGAAAACAGTGCATACAAATTTCCCAAATTTTATTAATATGGAAACATGAAAAAAAATAATTCTAGCTAGATCTACATATAAATTAGATTATACATGTAATTTGATTATAGATTTTTTTTTTTTTCAAACACAATATAGGACTACTTTTTTGTTCAATTGTATAATTGTAAGTTTTAATAGTATTAGAAGTACTAAATAAAGGCTCTAAAATCTATTATATATTACAAAGTCACACATGCATTATTATAATCTACAAAAAAATTACGATTGAATTGTTTGTCACTGTGCAGTAATGGGATATTCAAATATTTCTATCTTTCTTATAAACATTTTCAGCCTGAGCAAGTAAACACTTCAATACAAAATACATTTCATATTCAAAGGCAGTTCCTCTTTTAGTTCAAAAGACTACCACAGGGATTGTCAATATCAACTAGCTGATTTCAATCAAAATGTCATTTCCTCAAAAAAATATTTATCTCTAGACATGATAAACCTTTTGCAATAGCTAATATACTCACTCCAAACATATGGATATAGAGACAGTAAATAGAAAACAATAAAAAAGGTTTTCTTTAATTAGGCAGAATTTTAAAAAAATAAGATGCATTTGCTTTCCTGATGATCAAAACAAATAAACATATGAATGTAAAAAGGGTATAAAAGAACAACATGTGTTCATAAGACAAATGTCCCAAACAGCAATTGTTTTTAAAGATATGAAATTCATTTGACCTTGATGAAATTGACCTTAATACTAATTACAACTAACTAATTACCACACAGAGACTCCTTTTGACTCCCCACAAGATAATGGCTTTGGAAAGCATCGTGGAAAATGAAGAAATTGCTTGTGACAAGCAATTTCTTCATTTTCCACAATGTTTTCTACACAAAATGACCAAAAGATTAAAAATCATTGATTTGAAATTGTCGTCTGCAATGTCTTTGAATTTGGGCCAGTCCAAAATTTTGTCGTTTGGTAATGGGTTAAGTAGATCTACAAACTAAAATTTATATAAGCCTTTAAAGAATGAGAGTTACTCACAATGTTAAGATACTATGTTAAATGTTAATAACAAATAAAAGACGAACTTTAAATCATATGGTAAAAAGAAGATACCCATCATGGTTATCATGTCAGAATGAATCCTTTCCCAAACAAGAACTGGTTTTGACGTCCCTAAAAGAAAAGGCTTGGGAAAACATTGAAACAAAAGAAGAAACTGCTGATAATCAGCAGTTTCTCCCTTTGTCTCAATATTTTCTGTGCCATATTTAACACAAATCCTATCTTTATTAACACCCATTTTGTCATTTGTGGCAGTTTTTGAAGTGGATCACCCTAAAATTTTGTCGTTTGGGAAAGGGTTAAATACACAAATGAGGTTGTGGACAGATGATGGATATAGAAAAACACCAGATAGATGAACAACCAATGGTTTTACAATATGACCCAGATAATTTGACTAAAAAACATTAAAGACAAAAGAAAATATCTACTAACCCTTTCCCAATCAATGTCTGGTTTTCACATGTCTACCCAAGAAAGCTGATTAATATGTTGAGACAAATAAGAACATACAGTAAGCAACATTTTTGCTCTCTGTCTTAATATTTACTATGCTGTAGTGTTCACAAATCCCTCTTTCATTATTATACTTTGGTAGCTTTCATATTTGTACAGTTTAAAATTTCATTGTTTGGGAAAAGGTTTAAGGACTACAGTCTACCAGTGCAGTAGCTGATCCAGACAGAGTTCAAGGGGGTTCGTTTGACATTCCTCTGTAGCCTGATTATTTCATTTTCGGGCAAAACATTTTGTAAAAATTGTATAACAGGAAATGAACCTTCCTATTTGTATTTTCAAACCCCCGTAACTGAAATCCTGGATCTGCCCCAGCAGTTCACCAAAGAAAGATAAGAGTACCTGCCTACCATAAAGCTATGCTAGAAGCAACTAGAGTTTACCTGCTGCCAGAATTCCTCCATGATGACATAGACAAGGTCAAGTTGTGTAGCCCAGGGTTTGTACATGGCACATAGATCACTAGCGGTCATACTGAGGTACATTACTAGATTTCTGTGGGATGAGGAAACAATACATACACACACACATAAACATCATGCAGTAACAGACCATACAGCAAGCTTACAGGCTCCATACAGCAAACAGAGCTACAGATAAGAGGGTGTATTGCATTTTCAAAATGCAAGATCTTATTCATTGTTTGTCAAACCTAATGTTATGGGTACTGTTTGGAATCATCTCATGGAGACAATTCTAAAGAGTATCCACAACATAAGGTTTGGATTTGAACAAATTAATAATGCATTTCCCCATTCTTATCTGTTGCTCTTAGCAAAGCTGAGAGGTTCCCAGATACAGTCATAAACATCATATATAATGGGGAATATCTACTAATACATCTTTTTCCCAACAATGATTTGTTGCTTTTCAACAAAAACCTCGTAACTGCAGGTAAATACAACTGCAATAACAGTTTTTTGTTGAAAAGCAGCAAATTTCTGAATAATGTTCCAAAGTTTAATTTTTTCCTCTTGTGAAACTTTGCTGAAAGTACTGTATGTGATGCCTACTAAAGTTATATTTTTGATATACAGATGGTTCTTGTCAAAAATGCAAGATTTTGCTTCCTGCAAAGCCTTTTTGTTTTTAAATTGACATGAGAAGAATAGCCACCAATAGGTTTGTAAATTCTTAAAATTTTGATAAGCATTTCAGACTCAGGTTTAGATATTTAATATTATGATGTTTATGACTGTACAGAATCATTCAATTTTCTTGGTTATGTACCAAACAAGTACAATGCAAGCACTTTCATCAGCATTTAGATTTCAATGTGGTATAATTTCATACTCAAAATTCAAATGTAGTCATGTTAATATGAAATCATATAAAGTCACTGTGTAATATTAGATACAGATAAAATGGTACAAAGTGATACTATGGAAAATTAATATCTTTATAAGCGTTCTTGATGAGTTTGTACAAATAATCACATGAGATGAGTGAATCAATAAGAACCTGTTAATTAAACGATAAACATCAACATGCATTTCAACACAAAGACAATACAAACAAATGTCATTATATAATGCATCCAACATGCAAAATGGCAGGAACCCCTTTCTACACTTCTAAAAATAACTGACAAAAGCCAAGAGGGGGACACAAATTATCCAAAATGTTTGTCATTATCATGGGGCTTGATGCAAAATTTGGAAGCAATAGCATCCATAGATTTGGATATGTATTTAAATATGAAACCTGAACTAAAGGTAAATGCCAATGCAAAGGTGATTTTAAAAGCATCTTCAATATACCCAATAGTGAAGCTATATAATTGAAATACAAGTTCATAGTAAAATGATGTAGCTACTCGCAACCAATTTTCTAAAGACTTATAATATTGACAATTCAAATAGATGGTACAGATTGATTCTTTCAAATACCATTCCTAATGACAAAACATTTGATGTCAACGCTTTTGAAAGAAATAATGTAATTTGGAACCATCATGGATGTAAAATTCCTGCCATTTTTGGTGTATATATAGCTGTTAGGGTATCCAGGCTATGAGTACAAGACAGGTACTGTGAGGCGGCACAATGTCCATTAGAGTGGAATACCTGCTGATAAAACTCTTCAAATATATATTTCACAGTATCCAGCTGCATTTTCCAGGGTTTTGCGGAGGCAACTAGATCACAGCCTGTCATAACTATTGTATGCACCAGGTGCCTGTTATAAAAAGTCAGTTCATAACACATTCAATTGCCAATAGTCACAAATTATACAATTCATTATTTCACTATTTCGCTATTACATACCCTATGGAACTTTGAAACAATTATGGCAACTTGATTCTAAACCTCATAGATAAGAGAGGCCTCGGCCTTAGCGCAGTAGGTAGCGCATCTGCCTCTCATATGAGAGGTCCCGGGTTCGATACCCGGCCGCAGCTAATACCCTTTCTGACAAAATTGTCACCCACCAATGGGCTTGAAATCGTTAACCTAAGTGGGTGAGCAGCTGGAGGCTCGTTGAGGGTGTTATGGAAGTACTGGTTTCAGAAACAACAGGAATCCATGGGTAGGTGCTCCAGCCGCCGCGATATGACCCTGGCAGTTGAAAACGGCGTAAAACCCCAATAAACTCAATCTCATAGATAAGAGACCATTTAGATAAGAGGTCTTTTATAACCATGTATTGTCAATGATAACAGCCGAGGTGACATATCCTATGTCACTATGATGTCATTTGCATCCACACATTAGAAAATAATGATCAACCCAATAAAAATGCGGAATTCATACAGCTGTATAGCACAGGAATTCAATCAGTTGTCCCTGGAGTTGATGTATAGTAACCCTTTTCCGAACCAGACCAGTCCAGCTTTTGACATACCAGAAGAAAAAGGCTTCAGAAAATATTGCGACAAAAGAAGAAAATGCTGATGATCAGCATTTTCTCCTTTTGCCTAAATATTTTCTGTGCTATATTGTACACAGTTTTTATGTGTATCAATAACCACTTGGTTGTTTGCGTTGCAGCTTTCAATGTGATCATGCTAATATTTTTCTGTGTGGTAAAAGGTGAGGAGAGCCAGGGTTTGCAAGGAAGTGTTCTATTTACCTGTGTTCATCATCTTCCCAGATGAGATCATTCTTGTCTGCAATGTCTTTTAACTTGGCCTTATTGCCAAAAAATAATGCTAAATCTGTTGCCAGGATACAATTGCGAATATCACTCAACATCTGAAAAAAATGTGCATATTGCATTTACCAGAATTTCACAGATTAATTAACCCTTTCCCAAATGACAAAGTTTTAAGGTGATCCACTTCAAAAAGTGCAACTAAAAATTGGTGTTATTAAAGATAGAATTTGTGTAAAATATGCCATAGAAAATATTGAGACAAAAGGAGAAACTGCTGGTTATCAGCAATTTCTTCTTTTGTTTCAATGTTTTCCCAAGCCTTTTCTATTAGGGACGTCAAAACTAGGTCTTGTTTGGGAATGGGGGTTAAAGGAAATAATGGTACCATTAATCATTTGGTTAGTAATAAATGCATGTGGGATGAAGTTTATGTTTCCTTTAGCTTAACTCAATTGATGATAATGTTTCATTATTCAACTACAAATATAGAGATCTTGTACAGTAGGCTTAAAACACAATGAGGCCCTAGAATTTTTCCTGTATTGCAGTCTGATCATTTTTCCTTTTTTTTTTCATTTTCTGCGGTCTAAATAATATCAACACAATCAAGAAGGAGTACCGCAATATGTAATGGGTATCAATTTTTTATGCCTTATCTTATCAACGAAATTGTATATTGATGACTAAACCCAGCCTGATATTTCCCAAGCAGACTTCATTACGTCTTGTTTGGGAAAGGGCTAAAATATGATATACCATGTAAAAAAAGTTTAGCTACACTGACTTTGTTAATTGAAAACATGTATTTTCTGTGGTATTTATTTCACAACCGTTACATACATTTTAGTATATGCATTTACGCACAACATTCAAAGGTCGTTTTGTGGTAACGTTAAATATTGTGTTAGAAACATTGTCTTGACGTAGGTGAGGGGTCAAAATAAAAAGTTACAATAGAATTCGGTATCCACTATAATGCCATTTTCGAGCAAGAACAGCAGTGAAACGATTTCTAATCCACTTAAATTGTTTGTACACGGTATCAACATTCAATACTTTATCAAAAGATTGAACGTCATACGCACCAATACGATCACGCACATGTCTTCCTTAAATGCTCCGTATGTGCTCTATGGATGACAATTCAGAAAGAAAGGGATGATAATGGGGGCACATCAATGTTGTATACGCTTAATTTGGCTTAAAGCGTTTAGGACTCTATGCCAGTCAAGTCTGGTGCGTTCATGATGTAGCGTCAGGGAAATTACACATATGGTCAACGTCTAGTAACCGTTCATCTGTGGAGACGATCACGGATGGTAAGTGTGGATACTCTATGTTGAAATTCCTGTGGAAGCAACTCGGAAGTTTTGGTGTCGATATGGAACATCTTTGCCGAGACGTTACGAAATTATGACGGTCATCTTCTCGTGGCCTTTTTCTACGACGTCCTTGACTGGGACTATCTCAAACCACAAAAAATGGCTCATATAGCATCCTCAAACTGTTACTTATGCTTTGAGATGCGCAAAATTCAAAAAGACATCTTTATCACCTGTTCTGCCACGAAGGAACACATTAGTGATATAACGTCCTTCTAACGTAAGTCCATGGCGTAGTCCCACAACGTTGCAGAAAATTCTATTTAGTGGCCTTTTTCATGCTGGGCAAAGACAATTATGTTCATACCTAAATGTTTTCTAGAATTATGCTCCATACACATGAATACCATGGCAGACATGAAAACCGGAAATGCGCACCTGGAGTGCGAGACGCAGGCGATGACGGTATAAAATTCATCTGTTTGTGTTCTCTATCTATAATCTATTGTGTAAACGTTCGATTTTATGTTAAAACAAAAATATTTTGGTTCCTACAGATTTTTACATTTTGTTGCAAAACTTTTTTTACTATGTATATATCTTACCTGTTTATAATCCTCTGAGTTTAAATACTTAAATATGTTGTGTCCCTCATTCTGTAAAAAAAAGTAATTTTTGTCAAACATTTTCATGCCAAAAAGGACTTGTCATAATTGCGGGAGTTTTGGCTACTATTGTCCTAACATCATAATTGTCCACTGCTATGAAAAAATTATGAATACATTATACCCCCTTTTCCAACGTCTAAAGGCTGATGTTATTTCACACAAGCTGTGCAATATTTCAAGGCAATAGCATCAATAACACTTGCACCTGAAACCTTATCCAAATCATTACACAGACAGTCATGCCAACACCGATGTCAGTGTCCTGATAACCAGAACTCGTCATTGTATTTTACTAATAGAAACCCTAAAAATAAAGCCATAATATATATAGGAAGCACAGTTATGACAATCCAGTTTTCCTGTTGCCCTCTAGAATTATCAAGAAACCAATAGTTCCACAAGTATATAATTATGTATTATGATGTGAGCAATTTGGTAAAAAATAGCATTTTTAATAAATAAGCAATTTTGAGAAGGCATACCAAACTTGCATTTCTATAACAATGCTCCGAACTTTATTTCAGTAACTTACTTGTAAAATTGTGACAGTTTGGTTAAAGTGGTGATGCTCCATGGTCGAGGTTGAGTAGATTGCGGCGAGTGGGGAGGCACTTTTCACCATGAACGCGTTTGTCTTCCCTCGATGATCAAGGTCATGACATAAACATGCAACAAATAATGCTAAACTCTGAAATAGAAATAGGAGTTTCATAAAATCAATGTTTTATAGTAATCTGCAGAGAAATCCTGAAAGAAGCAAGCCTCATTAATGCAAAGGTTATAATAAATCCTTTTCGTAGATTCTGAATTGAAAATCAAACCACAGAAATCTATAATATGTTACTTTTGTATGCCTGAGAAGTCTTCAAGGGATTAAAGTTCAAAAGCATTGTAGGCAAAATGTTAATTGTTCAGCAAGAGGATCATAAAAGACCTAAATTGCATTACTGACAGAGCAATCTAATATCACTATAAGACAAGCCTATGAGTGTGGATGTTATTTCCAGAATAGAATCACTGACAAACCATGATCCCAGTTGTGGTAAAGCATATTTTGATATTTTTTCTGATAATTTTGACCCGTCACACCAAAAGGGACCTTATCGGGTGTGTGAAAAATATCGACCCTAGCCTGTCTGCGCAGTCCGCGCAGCCAGACTAGGGCCGACACTTTTCACTTTTATGTAATTTTCTAAATCTGGAATGTTGTCCCTATCTTACAATATGTTCACTTTTCGCATACAAGATCTAATTTACCTGTGCCGAGTCTGACAAGTTTGTAAAAACTTGGACATTTGGAGTTCGGATAAGGTCCCTTTTAGTGTGACGGGTCACAATTGGTAACCCCATCCTGCACTCATAAAATAGCCCAACTTACTTCTTGAGGTGTAAACATGTGTGTGGATGTTTTGATAACAGTATACGCAGCATGGGCCACGGAGAATGCGTGGTCCCAGTTGTGGTAGGGTACATTGCGGTAGTTTTTTCTCACAGTCAAGGTGAACCGAATCAAACTGTCAAGGTCATATCTGCCAAATAGAAATGATCACATGTTATGGATTATAAATTTACTAACTTTACAAATTGTCTTTGTTATAAAAGGTCTATAATTGACATAAAAATAAAAGCTAAAAATGTAAATTCAGCATTCTGTCTGCACATAACAAATTTCAAACAAGCCCAAATTGAATAAAAAGTATTCTTAACCCTTGTCCTGCTGACTTTATATTTTGTTTCAAACAAACAACCAATTCAAGAGACATAGCAATAACATTAGCTTAAGTTTTTGCCATAATAATCGAGTAGAAAGCAGGTAGTGTAGACTAAGGTCAGACTGCACATCTGTGCAGGCTGATCTTAGTCTATACTGCCTGCCAAAGCTTTTGTCACAAACAGAAATTGATGTGAACAGCATGATAAGGGTTAACTTAGACTAAGGTCAGACTGCACATCTGTGCAGGCTGATCTTAGTCTATACTGCCTGCCAAAGCTTTTGTCACAAACAGAAATTGATGTGAACAGCATGATAAGGGTTAACTTCTTTTGTCTTCATAGTTATAACAGCCTTAGAATACAAGAATGCCCAAAGAAAGGTTATGCTCTTTGTATGAGTATTATTTATGAATTCTTTGCCCCTTTTCCAAACATGAGGCGCGATCTTTAGAGCGAGAATTTTCAAGATTTCTTAAGATGTTTTTGATACAGCGTTTATAAGACCGAGATTATAAGCGAGGTGTTCCGAATGTTCCATACTTCATACAAATGACGTCATCATGACGTCATTTGTATGAAGAACGTAGCATTCGGAACTCCGCGGTTTATGAATCATTGAGCATTCGGAACAACTCGGTCAATTCTCTCCCATATAGATTCTACAGAATTTACCGAGGTGTTCCGAAAGAGGTATGGAGCAATGGCTGCTCCCAGTGATCGTATTAAAAATCTTGCTTCGAAGAACGCTTTATCCTAAAACATCTTAAAAAATCTCAAGATATCTCAAGAAATCTCGCTCTAAAGAACGTGCCTCTGAACATCTTATGATACATAGTGTTGAAGCTTTGAGAAATATTGATAAAAAGGTCAAATACACTGATTACCAGCCCTTCTTCCATTTCCCTAAATATTTTCCACTCAGACTTAATTGAGTATCACATGGAATTTCATTTTGCCAGTCAGATTTTTTCACCTGTAACTCCTTTGAATTTTGATAGGACTAAAATATTGTCATTTAGGAAAGGGTTTATTGCTAATAAGTATGTTCTAAATTATTTTTCAGGTAACACAACAATGCATATTGCATCTCATGCATTTCATGTAAATGAGGCCTATTGACCTGTTCCCACATAATGACAAATTTTGACACCCAAAAGATAAAGGTTTTGGAAAACATTGTGGAAAATGAAGAAATTGCATATGGCAAGTACATTGTAGTTTATTAATTTTCAACAATTTTTTCTTACCCAAAAAATCAAAAGAATATAACTTCATTCATTTTGTAATGTCTGCAACATCTTAGGACAAGTTAAAATTTTGCCATCTGGTAAAGAATTATAATTCTGTGACATCACTATCGATCTATACTTGTGACTTCTACTCACACAATCGCACAATCTATCTACAGATCTGAGATAGAATCTGGAAAAGGGTCTTAACCCTTTCCCAAACCACAAAATCTTACGGTGGTCCAATTTGAAAGCTGCTGCAGACAACAAAACAAATGTTGTTAAAGATTGAATTTCTGTATGATGTAGCATAGAAAATATTGAGACAAAAGGAGAAACTGCTGGTTATCAGCAGTTTCTTCTTTTGTCACAATGTTTTCCCAAGCCCTCTCTATTAAGGACGTCAAAACCAGGTCTTGTTTGGGAAAGGGTCTTTATGGCATTTGCGACCATCAGGAATCTAGATCAGCCGGTATATACATGCAGTCTGATCAAGATACATGCTGTTCTCTGATATTCATGACCTTTAACCCATGACCACACAGTGACTCTTTTTGACTCCCCATGGGAAATTGGCTAGGGAAAACATTGTGGAAAATGAAGAAATTGCTTGAGACAAGCAATTTCTTCATTTCCCACAATGTTTGCCAAACAAAAATACAAAAAGAAAAAAAAGAAAAAATCAATTCATGTTAAAGTGTCGTCTGCAACATCTTTGAATTTGGACAAGTCGAATATTTTGCTGTTTGGTAATGGGTTAATAAATGTAAGAGAACAACATAGATCCTGATCCAACTTAAATTAGGAACAGACTGATCTAGAAACATGAGTGTCACATGCTCTACATTCTCTTATTCCAGACTCCTGCTCTGGTTTAGTTATTCACACAGAATTTGTCATTTGGACAAGGATAAACACTCAAGGGTTGCACTAAGTTCATTTTCCATATCTAAAACAGGTCTGCATGCAAAGTAACTATGAATGATTGATAAAGTTTCTGTAAACAAAATTTCAAACTTGTATCAATTTTTATGCATGTTATTAATTATGAAATTAATCATCAGTTATGACATTTTTTTAACTTGCATGATTCACTTTTTAACATGATAAATCACAATAGCTCACCCAAGGTCCATTATGCTCAGATGAGCTAAAAAGAGTACATTTATATTACATTAGGTTTTATGAAGCCACTAACACTTTTTAACATTTAAAGCTGTCCCGAATTCTTCAAAATATCTAGCTTATAAAGGAAAGATAATTGGGAATCACAGCAAACTTTAGGTCTTCAGCTAATTCAGAAACTGGTTGTCACCAACACCCTTTGTAAATGTTACAAATCTCAACCAGAAAAAAGAAGTAGAGATGTATTGTGAAAAAATATTTACTTGATGTTGACCTCTATGCATGAATACATTAAAGTGTCACTAGATAGCACATAAGCTAAACAGAGTGTAAAATGTGTGCTATAAGAGGTTACAAACCTCAGGTCAATATCAATTTTATTCGCCGCATGCTCCAAGTAAACGTTTTCAATAATCTTTGACATAATATAATCATACTAGAAAGACCTGAAGGTCTTGAGTCGCTCCACAGGCCTAAATTTCTTGTGGTTTACTTTAAAAAATTTGACAAATTTATCTAAATGCTTAAACTTATATATCTTTAAATTCTTGTGGTTCTTAGAGCAGAAACATAGTAAAATACAGCAATGTGGTCAAAGAAAAACTAGATTTCTAAAAACTTTTGGTTCATAGAGCAAAAACAAAGTAAAAAGAAGCAATCATGTGGTCAAAGCAAAAAGAATGTAAATGATTGACCAATATTTTGGGGATTTTTAGAGTGATGATAAAGTTGAAAACTGTCATTATGCCAAATTCAAGGGCACATAATTCAGTATGTGAGTTTATAATCAAGCTGATAATTAAACTCGGCAAGATCTTATGGTCTGCATCATTCTGTCCAAATTTGTCAGTATTAGTCTATATTCGTGGCCACAAAAGTGAAAAAAGTGTTGAAAACTGAAATTTTGTCAATTTCAAGGGCACACAACTCAGATTGTAGCAATGCAATCATCCTTAAAATTACACATAAGCAAGATCTTGTTGTCAACAAGATTCTGTCCAAATATCATCTTGATTGGTAAACAATAATGGTTGGTAGAGTGAAAACAAAGTCGAAAATGGCAATTTTGTCAAATTCAAGGGCACATAACTCATGATGTAAAATTCCGATCAAGCTGAAAATTACACCCAGGCAGGATATTATGCTTATATATATTCTGTCCAAGTTTTGTCTTGATTTGTAAATATTTGTAGATTTTAGAGTAAAAATAAAGTCAAAATCAACTATTTTTGACATTCAAGGGCAGATAACTCACATTATTTTGGTTCAATCCAAATTATTTGACGGAATCTGAGAGAGGGTCACCCAAGGATCATTCCTTTGAAGTTTGGTTGGAATCCATCTAGTTGTTTCTGAGAAGAAGATTTTTAAAGAAAAAGTTTACGGACGCAGGGACGGGCGGACGGACAGACGCACACACTGACGCATGATGGACACGTCACAATGACAATAGCCCCCTGGCCTGAAAGGCCAGTGGAGCTAATAAATTAGCAATTAAGTTTAGACAATCATAATTTGGCAGCTCTCTCATTCTACTACTTCATGTAGAAATTCTCAATCATCATACTTTCAGTGCTTTCAGAACTTTGATAATGTCATTGGAGCTCATTAACAAGATTTCCTGTAAGTTAATGCTATTACCCAATAGCTATAACATGAGAAAATAACATAATCTTGTTTGAGCCTATAGGGAATATTTTATCTTTGCTAGGACACCAAGAAAATGCTCAATTTCCTTCGTTTCCTCTTAACGCTTTTCCTAACAAGTCCTGATTTTCATGTCCTTAAAAGAAGAAATAAAGCTTGGAAAAACACAGAGGCTAAATTATGAAACCATTGATAACCAGCATTTCCTTAAATGTACAAAGGTTCTCCTTTTAGTTGTCTGCAACAACTATTTATTGTTTCAGTAAGGAACAATCCATTTTTGCTAGAATTGTAACCAAGACAATGCTCCATTTCCTTCATTGGCACATAACGATTAGCATTAATTTCTTTCATGGAAATCTTAATAGTAGGACAGCTAGAGTTACAACAGTACTAATTAAATTTTTAGTTTCATGTATTGACCTATCAATGACATTTTAATTAGAAGCAATCCAATTTTATCCCATTTGGGAAAGGTTTAACAACAAAATTAATTTATACAGCCCATAGACACTTTTCTAATCATCTTCATATCTATTGGAACTTGTCATGAATTTCCTGCAACTTTCTAAACCCTTTCCCAAACAAAAACTTGGTTTTGAAGTTCGCAATAGAAAACGTTCTGGAAAACAATTAGGCATAAGAATAAAAATGCTGATAATCAGCATGTTTGCCTTTTGCCTCATTTTTTCTGTGCTATACATTATGCACTATTTCTGTCTTTACCAAAATCCATTTAACTGTCTGTAGCAGCTTTCAAGTTGAATCACCCTAAATAGTTGTTATTTGGAAAATGATTAACCCTTTCCCAAACAAGACCTGGTTTTGATGTCCTTAAGAGAATAGGCTTGGGAAAACATTGAAACAAAAGAGAAACTGCTGATAACCAGCAGTTTCTCCTTTTGTCTCACTATTTTCAGTGCCATATTTTACACAAATTCTATTTTTAGTAACTTCCATTTTGTCATTTGTGGCCGTTTTTGAAGTGGATCACCCTAAAATTTTGTTGTTTGGGAAAGGGTTAAGCAAATCTTCAAACTGCATGTGTGCAATAAATGGCCCACATAAATTCCAATACTTTGTAGAAGATTGTCTCTTTATCAACACCATTAGTGAATGAATCTACCATTAGTGTACCTTGAAAGTTCAACATTTGTCAATTTCGTTCATGTCCTGAAAGGGTAAAAATAGGGAAGAAGCAATATCATAGCCAGCCAACTATTTTGCATGCAGTTTTGGAAACACACATATCAAATCTACAAATCTAAGAAAATTCAGTCCAAAGATGGTGAAAAGTCATGTGTTTAAAAGGTGAGGTGACTAACAAACCAGTTCTGAGGAAAAGAGGGACAAAATCAACTTAGAAAAAATACTCCTTTTAGTGATTGAGTGTTTAAATTTGAACAAATGCCCCTTCCTAAATTCAAAGGGGCAGACGAAATCCCCACTTCTAAAAACTTTCCAAAAAAGGTTTTGTGCTAATCCATCCAAAAATTAAGGTAGAGCAATTGTCCACCTGTTTATATTCAAAAGAAGAGGCTTGTGTCCATCCTTACATGTAGAGCACGGGGGTTTCATTTATCCTTACACTTAAGGCAAAGTCTAATCTGATTAAAATTTGATGATATCTTTATCAACATTAAAATCACACAGGCACCAATTGATTTCATCTTCAATTATGAACAAGCAGATTTTTACCACCCATATACATGTATATATAAAGCAAGTGGTTTTTGTCCACCATTATATCTAAAGCAAAGGGATTTTGTCAACCCTCATATCTAAAACAAGGAGATTTGTCCACCTTTATATTTAAAGCAAGGTGATTTTGTTCACCCTTATATCTAAAGTAAGGTGATTTTGTCCACCCTTATATCTAAAGTAAGGTGATTTTGTCCACCTTTATATCTAAAGCAAGGAGATTTGTCCACACTTATATCTAAAGTAAGGTGATTTTGTCCACCCTTATATCTAAAGCAAAGGGATTTTGTCCACCCTTTTATCTAAAGCAAAGGGATTTTGTCCACCTTTATATCTAAAACAAGGAGATTTGTCCACCCTTATATTTAAAGTAAGGTGATTTTGTTCACCCTTATATCAAAAGTAAGGTGATTTTTGTCCACCCTTATATCTACAACAGGGGATTTTCCAACCCTTATATCTAAAGTAAAGTGATTTTGTCCACCCTTATATCTAAAGTAAGGCAATTTTGTCCACCCTTATGTCTTAAGTAATGAGATTTTCTCTACCCTTACATCTAAAGCAAGGCGTTTTGTCCACCCTTATATCTAAAGCAATGTGATTTTGCCCAACCTTATATCTAAAGCAAGGGGACTTTGTCAATCTTTATATCTAAAGTAAGATGTTTGTGTCGACCCTTATATCTAAGGTAAGGTGATTTTTTCAACCTTTAATTATATCTAAAGCAAGGGGATTTTGTCCATTCATACATGTAAAGCAAGGGTTTTTATACCTATCCATATACTACAAGCAAGGGACAGATTTTGTCCATCAGTATATTGAGAATATTGTGATATTATCCACTTTTATATTTAACCCTTTCGTTTGCAAGCACGCTTTAAAGCGCGGTCAGGAAGGCTTATACTTTTTAGGGGGGGCATGGGCTTTTAAAAGCAATTTTTACACTGTTAAAGTTATTATGACACCGGAAATATTGCGCAATACTGTTTTGTTCTCGTAAAATGTGAAGAAAAGCGCAGTTTTTGAGGTTTTATGAGCTGCAACGATGGCCAGGAGGGTTCAATATTCTGCAGAAGAGGTCCAGCGAATCATCATGTCATTGCCGGACGATGATGATGGCGATTACGCTGATTTTTTGGGGGTAAAAAGGTGATTTGAACATTAGAAATGTTTTGGAGACTTCAAATAATGACCCTGATAGTGATTCCGATAACCCTAAATCGAATCCAGTCCCAAATCGTAGGGGTGGGGGTGGTCGGGGGTCATGGCAGGGGCCCTGACAGGGGTCATGGGGCTAGAGGTCGAGATATTGATGAGATGCAAATTTTCTATCAGTTACTCATCATATTGTTAACCCTTTCACTGCCAAATATTTTTTTCGGACATGTTTCTCACTGCTGAATTAATTCGAAGAAATTTCGATACCCTGTTCACAAAAACATGTATAACTTTTGACTCATTTAATGGATTCCTTTCAAATTTTCAGCACATACAGACAAATGAGGCACCTATATGTGACTAAAATTTAAAGGTTATTTATGAAATGACAATTTTTTTTCTTTTTTATGTTGTTGGTACTCATATATTTCGTCCCCATAAATTTGTCGACAAAAGTCGCCTATGGCAGGGACCCCCTATAGTCGACAAAAGTCGCCTATGGCAGTGAAAGGGTTAAAGGAAATTGAATAACCTTTCCAGTGATATATGGGTTTATGGGTTTTCTGCAAGTAAAATCTATCTATTATGCATTTGTATATACATGAAGTGCTTGGAAATAGGGAAAAAGTCATTTCTGGGAAATAATTCTGCAAACGAAAGGGTTAAAGCAAGGACAATTTTACTATCATTACATTTAAAGCAAATGGGTTTTATTTGGCCTCATATCACAAAGCAAGGGGAATCTGTTCATCCTCACATTTAACACTAGAGTTTTGGTGCATCTTTACATTCAAAGCTAGGGTATTTTGAATATCATTACATAATTATAAATCATGGTGATTTTACCACCCTTGAATTAAAAGCGAGCTTGTTTATGTGCAGCATTAGATATAAACAAGGGGATTCTGTTGGCCTTTAAAAATTGAATTAGAAGAAGGATATTTTGTATCATGGAATAATGAATGAGAAGATTTTGTCCCGAGGAGATTTTGTCCAGTGACCAGAACATTTTAAGGAGATTTGTACAAAATTACTTGCCTACGGTTACTATGCTTTCTGAAATGAAAACGGGAAATTCTAATGATTTTCTGACAGCCTAAAGGATAACAAATTAAACATTGTCCTGCTGACTTTAGATTTTGTCTAAAGAATTGTCAACTTAAAAGATATTTGATATGTTTATCTCAAGCTTTGTCACAATTGCAAAGTAAAAAGAAGGCAATGTGGGCTAAGATCAGACAGCATATATGAGCAGGCTGATCTAAGTCTATACTGCCTGCCAAAGCCTTGGTCAAAACAGGAATATGATGTGAAAAGCACAAGAAGTGTCAATTGAAAGTGCATTTGAAATTATGATGCATTTGCAATTTTACCTTTTCACTGACCTATCAAATCGTCCCTTGTCAGCTAGAAGTGGCTATCAGCAGTTAAAATTTAACTGATGATAGCCACTTCTGGCTGTCAAGGGACGAAATGAGATGGGCCAATAAAGTTGTTACAAATATTTATAATGATAAAGTGAAAGTATATTGAATATGTAATAATTTATCAGATGTTACCACTGTATCACAGCTAATATCATGAATGAATGAAGCAAATGGATGAAGTTATATGCAAAACAAAGTGAAAAGTGTCCTTACAGAAAATGCAAAACTGTGATTGAATGATCATTTCACAAATGCCAAAGTTAAGACTGTCCCAATTTGGAAGCTTCTGGAGATGACAAATATGGAAGTTGATAAAGGAAAAATAGATGTATTTGTGAAACGCTAATGCCCCCAAAAAGGCTAATGTTAAGTTTACGAATTGACAGACAGACAGACAGACACATGGACAGAATGGACAGACACAAGTAAAACAATATGCCCTAATCTTTCAAGAAGAGGGCATATCAGAATGTGAAAAATAAAGCATAGAAAATATTGTGGCAAAAGAAGGAAGCACTGGTAAAAAGCATTTAATTCTTTTTTCTCAATGTTTTCCAAAAGCTTTTTCAATTATAGAGGTCATAACCTGGTCTTGTTTGGGATATGATTAAAGCAGTTCATTTCCAAATGGCACATAAATAGGTTGCTTAAGTTTTTAAGCTGCTGACAACAAAATTAATATTATCAAATATGTTATACATATATGATTTAAATATGAAATAGCATAGAAAATATGAAGGCAAATTGAGAAAAAGATTATTAGCTTATCAGCATTTTCTTCTTTTGCCACAATGTTTTCTCAATCTTTTTCTACAAGTTGTTTAAAGACACTTCATTGTTAGATAAGTGTTCCTCAATAGATAAACAAGAGTTGTCCGCGGACAACGTAGCTCGCCTATACGAGAGCTTGTCACAAAAACAGCAATTTTCTTAAAAGTATCTCAAACTCCAAGGTCAAGGTCACAAGGTCAAAGGTCATGGTCCCAAATGTAAGGTCTTGTTGAGATGTATCTATGTATGAAATATCAAGGCTGTATCTCTAATAGTGCCTGAGATATAGGCCAGGTTAAAGTTTTTCAAAAGTAGGTCAAACTCCAAGGTCAAGGTCACAAGGTCAAAGGTCATGATCCCGAATGAAAGGTCTTGTCGAGATGTATCTATGTATGAAATATCAAGGCTGTATCTCTAATAGTGCCTGAGATATAGGCCAGGTTAAAGTTTTTCAAAAGTAGGTCAAACTCCAAGGTCAAGGTCACAAGGTCAAAGGTCATGGTCCCAAATGAAAGGTCTTGTCGAGATGTATCTATGTATGAAATATCAAGGCTGTATCTCAAATAGTGCCTGAGATATAGGCCAGGTTAAAGTTTTTCAAAAGTAGGTCAAACTCCAAGGTCAAGGTCACAAGGTCAAATGTCATGGTCCCAAATGAAAGGTCTTGTCGAGATGTATCTATGTATGAAATATCAAGGCTGTACCTCTAATAGTGCCTGAGATATAGACCAGGTTCAAGTTTTTCAAGTGAAGACGGGACGGGACGGGAGGCGACGCGACGCCGACACTAGGGCTGTGACATTAGCTCCCCGGACATAAAGTCCTGTTCTAAATAAAGCAAACTTTTGATAGATCATCATATAAAAAGTTTCATGATGCGACATAATCTACCTAACCATTTCCCAAACACCAAAGTTTAAGACTTCCCTGAATATTTTAAAGCTGCTGTGGACGACAAAATTAATCTAGATAATGATAGGAGAAGTGTACAGTAAAGCACAGAAAATGCTGAGGTAAAAGGAGAAAAATTAATGCTGATTATCAGCATTTTCCTTCTTTTGTCACAACATTTTTCTAAGTCTCCTGGAAATATCAAAACTATGTCTTGTTTGGAAAAGGTTTGATACTATAATTCTGGTTGGTATATAAACAAGATTTGTCTAAGGACAAGAAAAATACTCGACCATTTTCAGTACAAACATTATGAAAATTTCTAGAATGCATTCTATAAGTATCAATCTGTTTAAAACCACAAAGGTATCATTGATTGATAAAACTTTTCCTGAATGGTAAAATGGTCGAGCTGTAAACTAATTGTACATATATATTACTGTTTTACATTAGAACTCAGTAAGCCCATATGATCTAAATACTGCAGAAAACATTGAGTCAAAATAGAGGAAATAGAAGTCTACCTACATATGAAAATGCAAAAAAAACAGAATTGTCTACTATTCCTTCCATAATATTATCGTCTTTGCTGTTTTTTGTTGGCATGAGTCTGTTTGTTGTCATTTCTCAATGTGCTTTCTGCAGCAGTTTTGAATCCAACTCTATCAAGAAATCGGCTGTTTTGGAAAGGAACAAGCTGTTATGGGACTGAAGAATTTAACCACATTCTTCCATACTGAGTCTCGTGTTATCATGATTTCTCTTGGCTAAAATAAATCTAGAAAGGTAACATGTTCATTGTTCTGTCAAGCACACTGGACATGGACCTTGAATTGTGCTTACTACATTCATATTGAAATAACCTGTTTGCCATTTAACAAAATAACTGAAATTGAATACAATGTGCTTTACAAATGGTCCAAAATACATGTATAAACTGACTTTAAAGGTCAGTCCTTCATGAACAGATAGCAAAAATTGTTGTTTCTTCGAAAAATTGTACTTATTAAGCAATTTCACAATAGTGTACCAAAATACCAGATTGTCAATGTAGAATCTGTCATAATTGCCTGGAATTGCCATGGTTACATTACGTCGCTTTTCAATGAAAACCTCAAAACTGCAGCTTGTTTTCAGCTGCAGTTAGGAGGTTTTCGTTGAAAAGCAGTGAATAGATATATGGGCTTACTGGATAGAGAATATCATGATCAAGTGAAGGTATACTGGAATAATGGTCTAGTGCAAACCCAAATTTCACACAGTAACTGCTGTTATATACAAAGATTTCTTGTTAAAACAACACACTTCAATAGGGAAGAATAGTCTTTAAAAATTTGTGAAAGAAAGATTATCATGCATATCATCACAAAGATTTAAGATATTTAAGATATCATTCAAAATTACTTGAAAAAGTTGTTTCAGTCCATATTTGGATAAAACATGTGTTTTTGTATGCTAATCAATTCATGCCATGAAAGATCTATGATATTTTTTACTATCTCTTTATCACAGTGAATAACCATTCCACTCATGGATTTACAATCTGTATGGTAATATAGTGTGTTTTAGATACCAAAACCTTTATTTTTGCTGCACATTTTCATGACGAAATACACTATAAAGCCTTTACTGCCAAATGATAATTCTGTCTATTCTTATGATGATATCATCAAACTCTATTATAGCTCAAGAAAAATGACCTGGCAAAATATCTCTAGCTATTAGTTAAAGATGTTCTGCTCTGCCACATCATTTATCATGAGCTGTGAAATTAGCTGTTATACACAGTGAAGTGTGTCATTTCAACAAGATTTGACTGAACAAAGAAGTGTAATACTCTAAGTACCTTTTCTCATTTTCTCTATTACTGTAATAAACCAATAAGCAAGCAATTGTTAATTATATTAATGACTAACATTACACTAAAGGATTAGAAAGGAAGAAAATGATAAAAGAAAAACAACAAAAGCCATATAAGAAGTTACTCCTATAAGGTTAAACCCTTCCCATGCTGTTCAGGTCATATTCCTGCTGTTACCAAAGCTTTGACAGACAGTATAGACTAAGATTAGCCAGCATAGAAGTGCAGTCTGATTTTAGCCTATACTCCCTACTTTATACCATTTTATTGCGACAAAACTTGAGATGTACTCATTCAAATGTTACTTAAATTAACAATTTGTTTGAAACCAAATTTAAAGTCAGCAGGACAAGGGTTAAAGTCCATCCACCTTAATATATTGTAAATATTCACAGCCAATTTGAATAGCTATTAAATATCTTGTTAAATTTCCTTTTTAACTTTTTAAATTCTTCATTGAGCATATTCAGTTGGAAAAAAACATACTCATTTTTGGACAATAATGAAAACTAAATACCGGTAGATAAAGAATTTGCAAGTTTTCACTAGTTTACCATTTTATTCCTGTAACCTTCATGCTTTGAACAATGTTGGTATTTTAAATTTTAATTTCAACTGTAATTCTTGTTTTATGCAGTTACCTTTAAGAAGGGGTAATGTTATTTCAATATGTAATATTTCATTTATTATTCATCATTGCAGATGTCCAGAAGATTCAAATGAGTACCCAAAACATAGGGTTTCTAATTGAAATACACAAATTTTGAATGTATTTACCCCCTCTTATCTGTACCTCTGTTTATGGGTCCCTGATAATAATGATGATGACTGTATAAGGGTGCAACTTGAATACCCTGACTATACATTTCAAATGCTTACATTTATACAACACCAAATTCCTACCATCATGTACAACAGCAATATTAAGTTGTTATATCTTTAAAGAGGTCTTGCACTCAAAAAATGTCAATCTGTGAAGACAGTATGTTGAAAGACCGATTTAACTAGAAATATGGCCAGCCTTTACTTTAGGTCTTCATTTGGCAAACAATTTGCTCAAAACTTAATAATCAAAATATTACAACTGTATTACTTAAATTTGAATCATCTTGAAAATTATTTAATATCAACCATAGAAGTGTAAACTAGAACTGTTGCAAAGCGGTCAAATACCCCCCCCACTAGCACCTTGTCACTGAAAAAGTGCTGTAGGTCAACCGGTTCTTGACTTAGAGCACAGAAACGGATTTTAAACAAAGTCTGATTGTGACCTTGACCTTTGACCTTGGTGACCAAAAAACGATAGGGCACCTCCTTGGGTCATGGGCAACAACTGTGTAAAGTTTCATGATCCTAGGTCAACCGGTTAATGACTTAGAGCACAGAAACAGATTTTCAACAAAGTCCAATTGTGACCTTGACCTTTCACCTTCATGACCCAAAAACAATAGGGCACCTCCTTGGGTCATGGGCAACAACCGTGTAAAGTTTAATGATCCTAGGTCAACCAGTTCTTGACTAAGAGCACGGAAACGGATTTTCAACAAAGTCTGATTGTGACCTTGACCTTTCACCTTGGCAACCCAAAAACAGTAGGGCACCTCCTTGGGTAAAGGGCAACAACTGTGTAAAGTTTCATGATCCTAGGTCAACTGGTTCTTGACTTAGAGCACGGAAACGAAAAAGTCTACGGATGGACGGATGGACGAACAGACAGACAGACATGGTGAAACCAATATACCCCCCTCTACTTCGTAGGTGGGGGGTATAATAAAGTGAGGCAAGTAATGAGCTAATTTTGTTCAGTTCATACCCATCTGCAAAGTCTAAAAGTTTATCTTCAATGCATTAATTTTATACAACTCATAGATCTACTTCCTTCTATGATCATCAAATCAATTCTTGTGATAAAATGACATACTCAAATAACAGCAAGCTTATAATGCTTTTTCCTCTATAATTTTTGTCATCAAATGCAGTGATTCATTTTGCAAGAGTTGATGCAAAACCTCTTTAAACAGATCACATTGTTGATGATGGAGTACAACAAACCCTTGCATACATACCTGACAATACCAGAAAACAAGTCTTTAAACATGTACAACACATGGACCGGTTTTTCCATGGATGTCACTGCCCATGGTGAAAAGTGATAACTACAAATGAGAAATAAAAGTATTAGACTGTACTTCTGTGGAATTCATAGTAAAAAATTATTTCAGAATAGCAAATTATTTCACAAAAACAAGCTTTCATGAATGATTCATAATTTTATCTTTCACGAAGCAACCCCAGTTTTTGACATTAGGGCTATAAAAACAAAGGGCAGTTGGCACAAACATGTAAGTTTTGATACTTTTTCATTATACTATAGTCATCTTTTCTGTATATACAAGATTTTGGTATGTAATCAATAAGACAAACATCTCGAAAATAAAGACATTTATTATCATTGACCTTCTTGATCATAATATTTGTTCCGCACAGATTAACCCTTTCCCAAACAAGACCTTGTTTTGGCGTCCCTAATAGAAGAGGCATGAGAAAACATTGAGACAAAAGAAGAAACTGCTGATAACCAGCAGTTTCTCCTTTTGTCTTAATATTTTCTGTGTCATATTTTACACAATTCCTATCTTTACTTACATCCATTTTGTCTTTTGTGGCAGTTTTTGGATTGGATCATCCTAAAATTTTGCTGTTTGGGAAAGGGTTAGAGCCCTTTCCCAAACGATGCCACCACTTGATGACTCTATTACTTATTGTTTTTGAAAACCTTGCAGGAAAAGAAGAACATGCTGACAACACCAGCATTTATTCCTTATCCTTCAATGTTTTGAATCCTTTCACTTAGAGATTTTAATGTACAGTTGACACTCGTTGTGTCGAAGTCGGAGGGGCCGTCAAAATACCTCGACATATCCAGAGTTCGACTCATCCGATTTTGATCAGTTTCGATAGAGTTGATATTTGACCGTTTTTGAAACTAATTCAGGGTGCCCAGTGACTTATGGTGTCAAAAATATAGGTATGTCCCAATAATATAGGTATCAGTCAGCCAGAAATATAGGATAATATAGGTTGTGGTTATCATGAAGAAAACGCTACTTTAAACATTTCTCTACCATCACGACTACCTAGTTATTAATAGGACAACAGGAGAAACAGACAAGACAGTCACTTATTAGCTATTGCTTTCTGTTCTGAAAATTAAGGTGTTCCAGAGAATACCATGACCTTAGGACATGAGAGCCAAGAAGGCTATGTATCTCTCACCATAGAGAACATTGAGACAACGATTGTTTTTGATATCTTTTGTCTCATCCTACATACAACTTCCAGTCAATTTTCATTGCAAGACGGCAATTTGTAGAATTTTGACAGAGAGCCATGCTGTCATGATACATGCAAAACCTCAATATAGGGTCTCTGAAAAAATTATTTGTCAAGAGAAGTTTGCTCTAGATTTCCTTCTAAGTTCTTTGTCTCTATATGGAATATACACTATGGAATCTCTCCACAACATACTGTAGAGCCAAATTTCATAATACTACAAAACTCTGAAGTGTTTGATGGAGGGTCATTAGACAATTCTACACACTACATTTGACAGTCCTTAGTTAAATAGTTTTAGACTAGAAGATGAATGAAGGAAATTCAATATTCTACAACATAGGGCAAATTTCACAGAACCAAAAAAATTTGATGTGCTTTGGAAGTAGGCCTGAATTAAGACAATTCTACAAACCAAATTTCAAAGACATGTGCCAAACTGTTTCTAAAGGAGAAAAAAATGTGCATGATTTTCCACTTTGTCCCTCAATTAGAATACATAACATCATATGACTAATTGTCATTATATCACAATATTTTGAAGGATATTGGTAGAGGGCCATGAGGTGGTTCGACAGCAAATTGAAGGCCCTAGGTCAAATGATTCAGGTGTAGAATATTGTGCAAGATTCCCTGCTTTGTCTGTATATGAAGTCTGATACTCAAACACACAGGGCCACTTTTCATTGTACCAATATAATTTGAAAAGTTCTGACAGAGGGCCACGAGACAATTCTTTATACCAAGTTTAAAGCCCTAGGCAACACAATTTTGGTGAAGGAGATTTTACAAGATTTCCCTCTTTATCCCGATATGAAATCTGATACCCCACAACATAGGACCAGTTTTTATCATACCATAAATTTGTGATAATAAGTATTTTGGTAGAGGGTCAAAAGACAGTTTCACATACAATTTTCTATACCACAGGCAAACAATTGAGGAGAAGTAGATTGTCCTTCCTTGTCCATATATGAAATAGATACATATACCCCCCCCCCCCCCCCCCCATCCCCACTACCCCAAACACAGGGCCAATTTTCATAATACCACAGTGATTTAAAATATTTCGGTAGCAGGCCTTTGGCTGATGCTACAAACAAAATTTTAAGACTCTCTGCCACATTGTTTGAGAGGATACATGTTTATTGACAGGCAGATGGATGGAGGACATGGAGACCATAGTTAGCAATCACAATACCTCCCACTTAGCACTATATTGCTAATGTGATCTGAAAATGTTTAATTCTATTGTTTAATTTTAAACATACTGGCTGTCTCTAACAAACATAACACAACAAGCAACTCTATGTACAAATATCAATCAATCTCTGTGACAGCAAGATGAAATTTTGAACATTTCTATCTAAATTTGGCTTCTAGTCATTAACAGTGAGTACAAATTTATTAAAGAATGTTCTCTATTCTTCAATCTTCCTTGAGCATAAATGGAAGACTGGTACTGACTACTGTATATGATAACTTCAGGACAGAAACTCAACCTTAGCTTTGTATATCAGAAGCAAAACTGACCTGCTTCAAGTTATATAGGGTTCCCCCTGCATTCATATAAACATATTATAATTCATTAGTCCATAAGTAAAGCTTGCACAAAGTTATTTGAACAGAACTTTACTGTTCATAAAAGGCATATCCACTAAACAAAATGGTCAATTCCAGTGAAAGATGACAAAACATACATGCAAGCTTCTTCAACAATGATAAAATTATGTTTGATCAGTATTTCCCTAGCATTTAAGTTTGAAAGAGACCTGAAAGGAAAATACTAATTTCTGCTGTATATTGATAGATGATAGTTACTTTTTAATCATAGAAAACTGCTACTTTGAAAGTATTTGTTTTAAATTTGTGATCATCGCTTACCCAAGACACAAAAATATAGGTATTTATAGGTATTTGGGGCAAAATGGGTGATATTATAGGTTTTTATAGGTAAGGTCCAGAAATATAGGATAATATAGGTATTTATAGGTATTTATAGGTTACTGGGCGCCCTGCTAATTAAGTAGGATTTTAATTGAAATTTAGTAGGAAAAGGAAAGAAATTGCTTGTTTCGAGCAATTTCTATCCTTTTCCTACTATATTTCAATAGCTATATTCAGTTCGAAGTTATTTCGTTTGAAAAAAGTATGTCCATTGATGAGGACGGGACCAGATTTGAACTTCGACTTAAGCAACAAGAGCCGTCAGAGACGGACAATGCTCCCCGATTAAGGCATTGTCACAATAAATGTATGCCATGCAGAGCTAAGATTAAGCTAACAAACGTTAAGCCCCCTTTTTCTACGACATACTTTTTATACGCAAATTTCAAGTAGTTTATTGTCAAGGGCATCTGATTTGCTACTCAAATATGAAATTTCATCAAATTCTGACCATTAGACTAGGAGAAATTAAAGAAAAACTGTATTTTACCTCAAGTCCCCTTTTCCCATGACGAGGCCTCAAATCCAAAAACTGGGAAAAGTACATCGGCATTTTGTCATAGGGAGTTTACATGGTAAGTTTCATTTGATTTGGCCCAAGGGTTATAGAGAAATCACTTCGGACGGACGGACGGACGGACGGAATGACGGACGGACAGACAAAGCGGCGACTATATGCTCTCCCTTCGGGGAGCATAAAAATTCGACTTATCTGATGTAGACATAACGAGTTTCGGCTGTATTTCTTTTCTTTAGGAGCTGCTCTCAAATTAAACATGTCTAACATTTTGCCAATTGGGTAAGGTTTATAATGAACATGTGGCATGGCACTGATCCCTGTGTGTTTGTAGACTTACTGTGTAATATTTGGTATTTTGTCAGGTACTGCAAACTGTTTGACAGCCTGAAATTCCTCTTCAGAACTTTGGCTATGATACGATAACACTTCTAATGCAACCCTGTATTTCTGCTCGGACCGTCGGATCTTTTCATATAACTGTAATGAAAAAATTATAAATATGCCCACAATCTGATATAGTTTGATATACAGTGTGTAAAGTTTTAAGTTGCTGTCAAATATTGTCTAGGAGATAAGACCATGACAATAACTAACAAGTTGTCCACGGACAACATAGCTTGCCTATACGGGAGCTTGTCACAAAAATAGGCAAACTCCAAGGTCAAGGTCAAGAGTTCAAAGGTAATGGTCTCAAATAAAAGGTTTTGGCGAGGCTCTATCTCTAATAGTGCCTAAGATATAGGAAAGGTCAAACTCAAAGGTCAAGGTCACGAGGTCAAGGGTAATGGTCCCAAATGAAAGGTCTTTGCAGGTGGCAGGAGGTATCCAAGAGTGAACTATCAATGCTCTATCAATAATAGTGCCTGAGACATAGAGCAGGTTATAGTTTTTGAAGACGCGACGCTATGCCGACGCTATGCGACGTGTTGCCAACACTAAGGCTGTGGCATTAGCTCCCCAGAAATAATGTCCTGTCTTGCGAAAATATTAAAGGTCCCATAGTTATGGTTTTTGCAAATGGCACTTCTCCACCAATGGGATGTTTGTGGTGTGAAGTTGTTAGCATAAAGCATATTGGGAGAAAAAAATCAAGACAGATGAAAGGATGCATACACATATGGACACACAAATACACTAACACCAAATAGAAGCAGTAAGAGCTATGTTACACTTACCAAATAAAGAATACTTTGAAAGATGTTTTGTTTATTTGAAATCCATTCTCATATTTTCTAAAAATAATTCAAACAAACCTTTGCATGATGTAGTGCTAGACCACAATAAACAGCAAATGTTTCAAAAGACTCTTCATCAGATTTAGTAAAAGTTCCGTTTAATTTATTCACCATCTGTACAACTCCTATAATACTGAAAAAGAGAAAATATATATATAGTTTATTCATAATAAAAGTAACAACATAGTTCGTATACATTCACAATAAAAAAGTTATGTGTCTAAATATCTGAACAAGTAGATAAATTTTAAAGATTTCTAGATCCGTTAAAACTGTATAATAATAATAATCTAATAAGATTTTTTACTTAAAACAGACATGCCATAATTTTTCCAGTGGAATCCGGGACATTGGATGACCAATTTCCGGGATTTGCGATGTTTTTCCGGGACCCCCCCCCTCCAGTCGACCCCCCCCCCCCCGCCGTCGTCGCTCGCTAGCTTCCCCCCCCCCCCCCCCCCCCCCCCGCTCTTTCTTCCTTCGCGGCGCACATTTTAAGTTTTATTTTAGTAGATTCCCGACTGCGATGGATTAAATGTAGAAAATGGTGCATTCAGTTATTTGTCATCACTAAATAATATAATGCGATCGTAAAAATAAAATGGTAGATTCTACAAAATAATGTCTGCCCATTATCATTCAAATATTCAATATTGCAGAGGGGTGGTCATCGCATAGATCTAGATAAATTCCCGTAAATTATATAAAACGCACGCTGTTCTATCACAGAATGAAAAAATACCTTGTCGTTTTTTAAATCCGTGTATAACAAATTCAATCTTTTGTTTGGGATAGAGTTAGCGGTCGGAATAATGTTCGGGCGTTTGAATTCAAAAGGATTTAACAATGGTACGAAAATTCGATATTTACGCCATTACTGCATGAAGAAGCGGCGAGAAAAGCGTGTTTCCAAATTTAGTAGCTACACGCGGGGCGTTTGATGTTTGAAAGACGCGGCGACATCTATCGGTGACCTTTATGTCGGGTGACCTCGGTGAACTTGAAAAGTCTCGCGCGCAAGCTTTGTAACACGTCAATCACTCATTTCGAATGCAGCTTAGGGGCGGAGCAAACTTTTTTCTGCTCGATGCTATTGGTTTGATATCCTGTCAACCGATTAGGAATCATGCGTTCGTTCATCCATAACTTTAAAGTGACGTAACAATAACTTGTTATGTCTGCAGTTAAGAGATTGTGGAAGGGAACGGGAAATTGTAGAACCTCATAGTTTTAGGGGGTTTTACGCCGTTTTCAACTTCGAGAGTCATATCGCGGTGGCCTCATAGTTTGAATATCAAAATAGAGAATGGAATTTACTATTTTGCTTCCAAAGAAGGTAGATCTACTTATTCACACCCTATTACCGGCTATCACTACAGCAGTTGCTAACCTTGGGCAGTATCATCTATAAATGGCGGGTGAATTGGGTAGGTCATACTTTTTCCATATTTGTTTTGTGTAAAAGCGTTTCTCAGCTATAATTTGTAGTACCCTTGGCTTGCCATACATTTGAGCACTTACATGTCAAATATTAGCACAGAGAGTCCCAAAACAAAAAAAAAATTCACTAACAAAGTCGAAACTTCACATATTTGCATATAAAATTCATCTTTCCATGCAAATAGCAGAAAAACTCTTAAGCAAATGTTAGAAATTTTATTACAAAATGGATATCTAGTATATTATCTATCAATTAATTGCTTGTGAAGACAATCAACTATTCCGTTATGTCGTTATAGTCAAACAAAGTTTGGTGAGCTACAAATTTATGCAATCACAAACAGCACGTAGGGGGATCACCGACAGGAGATTCATACTTGAAATAGGCAATCACAGACAGCATAAATGATACTATTTTGCTTGTCTATGTACAATTCTTTTTCATTATCCAAGTGATCATGGTGTGAAATATTTAAAATTTGCTGATGATAATTATAACAATACATGAATGCTGGTACTTTTGTTTGATAAAAGAGCATCAGATAAGAATAGGCTATATATGAAGCAAGAACTTCCCAGGAATTCACGGTTAGGTGCTCCAGCCACTGCAATATGGCCATAGCGGTATAAACGGCGTTACATCTCATGAAATCAAATCATAGGCCCGATTGTATCAACGCTGTTTAGCACAAACAAAATATTTCACTGATTTGTTCAAACAGATACTTTGCCATTTGGTTAACTCTAGCCGGCGTTTATAAAATCGGGCACAGACTAACTTTAAAAAAATACCTTCAACATTAGATCCTATGCTAAAAAATACCATTGTGTTATTCGTCTATTATAGCAATATAAATTTAAGTTTTAAAATTGTGAGTTTCCGCTTTATCTAATTATTGCTTATGAACTCGATTATTTGCAGGGGAATTTAATAAGAGTTTTAATTATGAACACTATTTGGAGGATAATTACTGACCTTGACCGGGTAATTATACTAGCCAAATATCAGAATGGTCATTTATATTGTCCAGTAAGATTAACCCGAGACATCTGCATATGTAATGACCCCACTTTTTAAGGTTAAGGCACTCAACTAACGGACTTTGCACACGAAAATTAAGTTGTCCCGGGTTAATTTGGGTGGACAATACAGCGATGTCGTTGTTATTTATTTGATATTAAAATCAGATAAATGGAGAATGTTTTTATCCAGTTAACCGTGGCGCAATTTTGGTGAAACAATAGTGCATCGTATGTGTTGTTATAAAATCTCGTATGTGGCCATAGTTGCGAGACTTTATAACTAGGCCTACACCGACGGTTTGTCAATACTTATAACGGTAAATCTAGTGTACTTTTAGCACAGAGTTCATTGCTATTGATAATATAGGAAATGGAATCTTATGGTTAATAGGGTTAAATCTTACGCTATAAATAGAATGGTCCAAGCGGTTTTAGCTGTTAAAAATCTAGAACCACGGCTTCATTCAAGCTGCAGTTGTGTGGTTTTAGAATCATACGGACAAAGCACTTTTATTTGTCCGAGATTTCGTGTGGTTTGCTTTATAAAGAGTATTTGCTGCAATATGTATCTGTTTAAGCCGAGTCCAGTTAACGTCGGAGTCTGTCAATCCAGGGGTCGCCAGTTCGAACCCCAGGCCGACCAGTATCCATTCTTACATTTGACAAAAGTCATTTGTCTCTCACCAATGGGTGTGAATCATCTATGTGAGAGCGCAGCTGGAGGCTTGGTACTTTTATTGAGAGGTCTATTTGTCCAATGACCACTCGGCTTTACTTCACCATGCAAGGTGAAACATAACACAGAATAAAGGAATAAACATTTTTAACCATTACCAAAAAAAATTGCCTCTTTTTACGGAGATATCTGTACATGTCGGATCGTTTTGATTGTACAAAATCAATTTTCATATGATTTAGGTACCTAGGCTAGTTGCAATCATGTGCTTTATGTAGACAACCATGATGTTTTATCGATATCAACAGATTCTTGCTTGATAATCCGTTATCACCGATATCTCTTCTTCGTTTCGCAATGAGGCCAAAACGCTGAACATTGATAGCACACCTGTCTCTCATTCGAGAGAACCCGAGTTCGATCCCCGGCGGCCGTGGCAAATATCTTTTCTAACTAATGTTACCCACAAATTGTTTGATATTGTTAACCTATGTGGGCGAGCAGCTGGAGGCTCGGTTAGTATATTGTGTTAGTACTTGTATGAGAAACAACAGGAATCCTTGGTTAGGCGCTCAAGGTGCCGCGATATAACCATAGCAGTTGAAAACGGCGTAAAACTCCAATAAACCAAATCGTTTTGCAATAAAAAATACAAATTTCCACCGTGCAAAACATTCGATCGAAATGTTTGAAGATTCATTGACCGACTTTAAAATAGCAGGATTCATATACATATATTTGTGTGGGTTCCATCTATTTAAGTTAAGTCTGACTAAATGAAATTTAACCCCATTAAAAATATTACAGTCATATTGTGTGTCTGAAACAGTGACGACATGATGTAAAATCCACAATTTTCACTGTAAAGTATGTGTAGTTTTTTTTTAAAGGTTTGCAACCCATCATTAGCACTAAAGAGCCAGAGGTGAATTTGATAAGTGCCAGTAATTCCTAAACTGTGTTACATTTCCATTCTAAACATAACCGTTTTGAACGGTTTAGAATTTTGAATCAATGCATACTTACGGAAATATTTGACAGAAATGTTCAAAATTTCCTCCGCTGCATATGAATATAGAGTTAAGTAATATCTGTAAATAATTTTCCTTTTGAAGCATAATCTTGAAATCCGGCATGTTGAATCAACTTATCAGAAGTGTATGTACAAATGTGTGTAATTTGATGCATTTCATACGGCTAACAAGTGGTGTTTTTAATGATAGGATGTATACCTTAACCGACAAACTATCATCTACAACTAATGGTTGCATACGTCCTTCAATTTTGTGTTACTCAGCTTCAACCATATCTAGATGATTTCTATGTCTATAATTCAGAAATTGGCTAGTCTATCAAGAAATGGTGTTAATTCATTATTTATGCTCCTTTCAGGCAGCTTTTTGTTGAAAGAGATGCCGCTTTTCCAACAAGACATATTGTTCTGTGTTGCCATCAACTTATGTCCGGGTTTGCCATTCAAATTTTCAATATGCTGTTCGTGATAGCCAAATCGGCATCAGTGTTTAGTTTTAATCGGTCAGTCTGAAGTTAATTCAATTCAGAAAGTTCTCTAAATTTACACAGTTTAAAAAAATTGATTGACTATTTTAATAGTTATATTAATTCTAATGATCGTCTCATCATTTTCTCATTATATGGACTGAAAGTTGGATTTTACGTAAAAAATTGTGAAGTTACGACTTTGTTGCTGAATAATTTTGTTGTTTAGGGATTCTTTGGGCTAATATTTATCATGTAGGTGCTCAAATGTATCGCCAGCCAAGTGCACTACAAATATAGCTGAGAAAGGCTTAAACACAAAAGCAAAGATGGAAAAAGTATGACCTACCCAGTACACCCGCTATTTATAGATGATACTGCCCAAGGTTAGCAACTGCTGTAGTGATAGCCGGTAATAGGGTGTGTTATTATCAGTTTCATTTTCATACGCATGAGTTATCTAATATTCAATCAAAGCCCTTTTTATTTAAAATGATGCTTAGTATTCTTACACGACTTTTGAAATTCTATCGAAGTACATAAGATCGGAATGGATCGAAATCGCTATCCTGAACTTGACTTGTTATTTTCCGAGATCGTTACCAGTTTTGGTGTGTCAATTCATCTCGTAACCAAACACGTATTTTCCACCCGAATTAACCCGGGACAACTTAATTTTCGTCTGCAAAGTCCGTTAGTTGAGCGTCTTAACAAAACATAGGCGAAGAGAGGTCATTACATATGCAGATGTCCCGGGTTAATCTTGCTGGACAATAAAGATATTACAATTTATTTACATGATACAACAAACTGTCACCGTCTTCTCAGCCACACCAATTAAACTGTTATACAAGGTGTCATAATCTTTCGACCTCACTGTTATCTGGGTAATTAATAGTCCGATTATCGATTTTTGTCTATCAATTAAGGGTCAGCGTGTATGTTATTAAAAGCTGTTGTCAACTTTACACTCGATTAGCATAACTTTTGAAACTTAACCCTTTACTTGAAATTTCTCTACACTTATATAGTGCATAATCGGGAATGGAAGATTTCCGGGACATTTGCTTTATGTACGGGACGCCGGGACGGCATATCGATTTCCGGGACTGTCCCGGACGTTCCGGGACGTATGGAATGTCTGCTTAAAACTATGTTTATACATCCATTATAAGAATGACACAAAAAAGAAATCTTATTTCCATTGTGGTCCTTTAATGGGAGTATAAGCATAGAAAGGCATCATCTTACATAGTTATCACATAGTAATTATATAGGAAATGAAAGACTGAAGGAAAATAAATAAATGACTAGACATGACACACAATGTGACGACAAACAATAAAATGTAAATTTCATTTCATTAAGAAAAGTTTTACCTTAGACTTAAAAGAGTTAAGATTAGAAACATCCTTTAGAGAACTTGGTAAAGAATTCCATAATGTAGAACCACTGAAAGCGAAAGTTTTCTTACCATTAGAGCCAACCTTGGGTAAAATAAAATTGCCCGTGGAATGAGAGCGTGTATTGTAAGAGTGAACTGCATTAAAAGAGACAAAATTATCATTCATGTATTCAGGACTTAAGCCATACTTTATTTTGAAAACATTGCATAAAATAATCTGTTCGACTCTTTTTTCTACAGGAAGCCAATTCAACATTTTAAAATGTTCAATACAAATATGTGCATTGTGCTCTAAGTTTAAAATAAAACGGATTAACTTGTTTTGAGTAGTTTGAAGTTTAGTTTTCAAGGATTTGCTGAGACCATTATACCAAAATGAACACGCATAGTCATAATGACATTGTATAAGAGATGTAGCAATAAGTTTTTTAGTCTGTTCGGTTAGGAAGTTACGTTTTCTAAACAAAAACTTTAAGCGTGCGTTAGCTTTCTTCAATACGGAACTAGCAATATCGTCACCAGACAAGGACTGATCAATTGTAACCCCTAAGTATTTAACTGAGGATGAAGATTGTATTTCAACACCATTACAAGAAACAATTAAAGATGAATTTGATTTCAATTTATGTTTTGAACCGAAAAGAATTGTTTCTGTTTTTCCAAGATGAAGTGATAGTTTGTTGTCTAATAGCCACTCACTTATTGAGTTCAAATCTTCACTAAGCTGACTTTCAATTGAAGCCCTTGATTTATTTGCAACTAAAATAGCAGAGTCATCAGCATACAACAAAAGTTTATTTTTGATAACAGCTGGCATATCATTCACATATAAAAGAAAAAGGAGTGGGCCCAAGATTGAACCTTGTGGGACACCGCATGTAACAGTCGATGGTTTTGAAAAAGTTCCAGAGATATCAACAAGTTGCTGTCTACATGACAAATATGACTTGAACCATCGGACAATGTCATTACTGAGGCCTATACATTCAAGTTTCATTAAAAGTATGGAGTGGTCTACTGTATCGAACACTTTTTGGAGGTCTAATAAAGCCATTCCTACTAAGTTACCCTTATCTAATTGAAAACGAATAAAATCAGTTAAGTGAATTAAACATGTATCTGTTGAAAAATTTCTTCTAAAACCGGACTGCAAGCTATATAAAATATTTTGTTGATTAAGATACGATTCAAGCTGATCATATACAACACGCTCAAAAACTTTTGAAATGACACTCAAAATTGAGACGGGTCTGTAGTTACCTACATCTGTTTTGTTGTTCTTTTTGTACAAAGGGACAATTCTAGCTGACTTTAGATCATCTGGAACTACTCCCTGAATCAACGATAAATTGATTACATGTGAAAGAGGACATGCTATTAAAGCAGAACCATCGACAACGAATTTTGCGTTTATACCATCTAATCCTGTAGCTTTTGTTGGACAAATATTACTAAGATATTTGTAGATCTTATTTTCACTGACTAGTGAAAAAGAAAAACTATTAGGTCTAATACCTTTGTTAGAATAGAATTTAGAAACAAAGCTATATCCAAATTGAAACGACGGGGAAGGGAGCTTTGATACCAAGTCTGATGCCACATTTGTGAAAAACTCATTAAACTTTTCGGCTACTGTGATTTTATCGAAACAGAGATCACCATTGACATCAAGACCAATACTCTGACCAGCAGAGCAACCAGACTTTTTGGAAGGCATTCCAAGCTGCTTAAGATATTTCCACAATGACTTGGAGTCCGAGTTATGCTCATTTAATATTTGAGAAAAATAATCTTGTTTTGTTTTATTGATAATACTTTGTGTTTTGTTTCTGAGGTTCTTAAATATTTCATAATTTTCATCTGTGTTTTGTCATTTAAAATTATAAAAAGCCTGATTACGTTCTTTAATATTGAGTAGGACAGTTTCATTCACCCAAGGTTCAGTTCTCTGTTTAGTTCTTATTTCTTTCAATGGAGCTAATTTATCAATTACAGTGAGAAAAATAGATTTAAACTGCACCCAAGCATCAGAAGCATTATCACATAGCATAACAGGTTACCAGTCAACAGCCAATAACTCTCTTTCCAAGTTCTCTTTACTGTAATTCTTTAGTGACCTGATCTTGACTGTTTTATGAGTACTAATGGCATCCTTATGAACTTTTCTAGTACAATAAATCGTGAAATGATCACTGAAAGTAGTTTGCAAAACACCATGTTGTAAAACTTTATCTTTGTCTGAAGCAAGGATTAATTCAATCGTAGTTGAAGAACTGGAACAGACACGGGTAAAATCATTTATCAGTTGATTAAGATCAAACATAGTTATAAAAGATTTCAAAGTGCTAAGATGAACACATTTACTATTTTTATAAACATCTGTATTAAAATCACCTAGAATATAAGATTCATAGTCATTTAAATGTGAAGATTTTGAACATACATCTTCTAGTACACTATAAAAGTTAGATTGTTTAGGTTGTCTGTACACAACAGCAATCAAAATTGGTTTAGTCTTTGGAAGCAAAAGTTCAATCCAGACAGCTTCAAGTTGTTCATGTTGTAAGTCTGTGCGTGTGTTGAAAGCCAAATCAGATCGAATATATAGACAAACACCTCCCCCATGTCTGTCTCTATCACAGACATGCCATAATTTTTCCAGTGGAATCCTGGACATTGGATGAACAATTTCCGGGATTTGCGATGTTTTTTCCGGGACTCCTCAAAAGCCCAACCCAGGCGGCGTCGCTCACTAGCTCCATCCCCCCGCCCCGCGCTCTTTCTTTCTTCGCGGCGCACATTTTAGTTTTATTTTAGTAGATTCCCGACTGCGCTGGATTCAATGTAGAAAATAGTGCATTCAGTTATTTGTCATCACTAAACATAATGCGATCATAAAATGGTAGAGTCTACAAAATGCGAAATGTCTGCCCATGATCATTCAAATATTCAATATTGCGAAGGGGTGGTCATCGCATAGATCTAGATCAATTCCCGTAATTCATATAAAACGCACGCTTTTGGCTGCTATTTTCTATTACAGAATGAAAAAAATACCTTTTTAAATCCGTGTATAACAAAATCCAATCTTTTGTTTGGGATAGAGTTAGCGATCGGAATAATGTTCGGACGTTTGATTTCAAAAAGAATAAACTATGGTACGAAAGTGCGGTATTTACGCGGTTATTGCATGAAGAAGCGGTGAGAAAAGCATGTTTCCAAATATAGTTGCTACACGCGGGGCGTTTGATGTTTGTTTGAAAGACACCGCGACATCTATCGGCGACCTTTCATGTCGGTGACCTCGGTGAACTTGAAAAGTCACGCACGCAAGCTTTGAACATGTCAATCACTTTCGGGTGCAGCTAAGGGGCGGAGCAAACATTTTTCTGAGACGCTATTGGTTCGATATCCTGTCAACAAATTAGGAATCATGCATTCGTTCATCCATAACTTTAAAGTGACGTATCAACAACGTATTATGTCTGCAGTTAAGAGATTGTGGAAGGGAACCTCATAGTTTGAGTTTATTGGGGTTTTACGCCGTTTTCAAATGCCAGGGTCATATCGCGACGGCTTCATAGTTTGAATATCAAAATAGATAATGGAATTTACTATTTCGCTTCCAAAGAAGGTAGATCTACTTGTTATCAGTTTCATTTTCGTATGCATGAGTTATTTAATATTCAGTCAAAGCCTCTTTTATTCAAAATGATGCCTAGTATGCTTACATGACTTGTGAAATTTTCTCGAAGTACATAAGATCGGAAGGGATCGCGATCGCTATGCATCCCAATGATCCTGAACTTTACTTGTTATTTTTCGAGATCGTTACCAGTTTTGACGTGTCAATTCACCTTCATAAATTCACGCGTAACCAAATACGTATTTTAATGCAATTCGTATACACGTATTCTCACGAGATGAGGGATTCACATGTCGTCGTGATGTCTGTGCGTTTGGTAGATGCAAGACCTAGAATTTTCACTGCAATTTTAAAGCAGTTACTAAGACGAATCTTTAAAACAAAGTAAATCTAAAATATGTATATGTTCAAGTAGTAAACATCAGGTCAATATAAACAAAATGTAACGTTCGATACTGTCGCTTTTTATGAAGTCAATATAACCGTCAAATTCTCGATCATGATAAAGGTGTTAACGCCAATTATTCGCCACACATTTAAAAATACCAGTTTCGACAATTTGTATGTGAAATAGCAACACCAATACTTGCACTTCAACACAGTTAAAAAGCCAAAATGTACTGTCCCCACTTTTTAACAGCGACTGAAATGTCCGCTACCGTCTATTTTATTACAAGATGGACCATACAGAACCCACGGAAATTAATTGTTACTATGGCCAAGTTAACCGATATACACAATACTAAAAGTAAATTAGCCCTATAAGTCTATGAAGAGGAATTTTCCCCCTCTGATTCCACTACAAATCAGACTGCGGTGATCCCTGAGACTTTTTGTTGTAAAGTTCGATACTTGATTTTTCCTAAAATGCAATACAATTTTCCATTAAAGTACACCAGCCAAATAGGAAATTCTGTGTATATATCGAAAATAATATATGTTGAATTATTCCCGTACGCATATATTTTTTCTGACCCGTTTTATATCAATTTGTAATGTCCGCGATGTAATGTTCAATACCGAGTATCTATAGACATTATCTCTCACGGTATAATTAGCTTAGTTTATTGACTTTATGACGTAAATAATGACGTATCTAAACAGGAGGCTTTATGACCAGCCAAATTTTCTTTATCGAACTGAAAAAATAAACATTTTTTACCAGTTTGGTGTTTGCAAAAGCGAGTGTTTGCAAAGTGATTTGCATTCTTTAATCCCTTTTTATTACATCACACCTTATTTGTTATTTTGATTAAAACTGAATGCAATCATCGTATGGTAAATGCATAGATATTTATTGTCTTTGAAAGATGATTTTGATAACAATTGTTTTGACTGTAATGTCCGTTACTTTTGGTATCGGACATTACATATTTTGTAAGAGCTATTTACATGCATTATGAGATTAAGAAACGAAACGGAAGCTAATCCCCAGCGATTTCCCAACATCTCTGCTCTAAACCATTTTCAAATCGATCATATATTATTATATTTATTGAAAAATGTCAGAAATATTGTTTGGCCACGTGATTAACTGCCGTAATTTGAGCAACCTTTTCAATGTGTAAAATGTTTGTGGACTTTTTCCACGCTTCTTAGACGCGTCAGCCAAGATACTTTGCGTTATTTTCCTTGATATTAATTGATTGAATCAGTTTTAACGCCTCTTTGAGCTGTTGTGGTCATGAATGGCAGGGGCTGGAGTACTTTAAGAACCATTCATTTCAGACGTTGCTCACACCAATCATACCACAACATTATATATGAGCCTTTCTGGACTTTGAGAAGACTAGAAATTTCCGATTTTCTTAGCACCAAATAAAAACTTTTCCCGCTGGGAAAATCTTATTTCATCATGCTTAATTGAGTTGGTGTCTGTCACATGTTTCTGTCCAGCGACGATTTGTAATGTTCGATACAATTAAGTAGCCTTGATTTTTAGTCCAGAGTATCTATAGATTAAGATTATACAGTTCTCTAAGGTTCTCTAAGCTTTTTTTGATTATATTGATAATGTGTGGTGTGTATGGCACATTTCGGGTATGCAAAACATGTTTTCTTGTGTAATGTAATGTCCGCTACATTTGTAATTACCGTTACATATCTAGCAAAACATGCATTTTTGTTCTCTTTAATCTCCATGTTGCTGATTTTTTTAAGTTTGATTACTTATGTGAAGAAATCAAATGCATTGATAACACATTGTTCCAGAAATCGTGTTCACGTTACGCATATAGATCAATTCCGATTTTCTGACAAATACACCAGGATACTACTAGGTTACAGTGGATTTGTATGCTATTAGACTTGCATTGGCTAATTTTAGGTTTGTTAAGACGTCAGGAATCTACTTGATATGGGAATGTTCATGCTATACTGATTTTTATTGAAATGTTTTTACTTTTAATTTAATTGATAAAACTGTAATGTTCGCTACAATTAATAAGCACATTTAAATGCTTTGTTCTGAATAGAAGTTAAACATTAAGGACCTGCAAACTTGCTCTCGCTGTTAGAAAAACATCTGTATATAAATTGCAAAATCATATATATGTTGTTGACATGGCTTTCTGATAGCAACAATATGTTATCAGCTGTATTTACTATTGCAGCAGTGAAATTCGTTACATCTGTAGTAAGTGTCATTTCTTTTGAAGCTCATATCGGACGATTCAAAGTGAATATACTCAATCTATCGGATATCATATATCCCGAAGCGTTCATGTTGCACTATGATACAATGTAATTCCATGTCCGGTAGGTATAAATGGTCAGTAATAGCTTACAAGTGGCACTGGTACGAGAGGCTCGTACATTACCGTGGCAATTTTATTCTATTTGACTGCCACCATTCAACAGAACACCGCATCACTATGCTTTTCATGATGTTCAAACCAACTTAACATAACATGGTTCAATATATTTTGCTTCGGTTTAAATGTCAATAAAGGTGTTCCGAGTTACTTCGTTTTTTGGATTTTGATATGGCCAAGATCCCTCATAATATGAGAATACGTGATAGATATTACAATTATTAACAATATAAAACAAACTGTCATTGACTGTCTTCTCAGCCACGCCAATTAAATCGTTACACAAGGTGTCATAATCTTTCGACCACACCGTTATCTGGGTAATTAAAAGTCCGAGTATCGATTTTTGTCTATCAATTAAGGGTCAGCGTTTATGTAATTAACCGCTGCTGTCAACTTTACACTCGATTAGCCTAACTTTTGAAACTGAACCCTTTACTTGAAATTCTCTACACTTATATAGTGCATAATAGGGAATGGAAGATTTCCGGGACATTTGCTTTATGTACGGGACGCCGGGACGGCATATCGATTTCCGGGACTGTCCCGGACGTTCCGGGACGTATGGAATGTCTGCTCTATCACGACGAACAAGACTGTAGTTACTGATTGCTAACTCAGAGTCAAAAATTGAACTGTCCAGCCATGTCTCAGATACACCAATACAAGCAGCTTTTGACTGAACAGCAATCATCCTTATTTCATCGAGCTTTGGCAAAAGACTCCTTGTATTTACATGCAGGAAGTGAAGACCACGTTTACTGAATACTTTAAGTTCATCATTTGTGTTGGAAACTGGTGTTGAACTGTCAGGGCCAGGACATGGGTGAATATCTCCACTGAGCAACAACATTATACAGCTAAAATGAGTTAAGTGTATCAAATACGAGAAATACCTGTCCCATGGACCTAAGAAGCTATGTTTGTACAATTATATTGATGAATCGTCTTTAACATAATGCCATAGGGGTGGTCAATTAGAAATAATAACGAAACCCCATATATCTGATGAAATATGTGAGAGTAATGTCTCGATAAGTCGGAAAATGGGTAAAAAACAGCTGTCCCACCTCGGGGTGGTCCAGTTCATCATCTTTGTACGGAGAGTACATATATAATACATATACAGTATACCTAGTATCCCAACCAGTAGCTTTTCCAAATTGTTTTAGTGGTGAAATAAAGAAATTTAAGATAAATGCATTTTTCTGCAAACAATTATGCATATGTCCCATGGTCTGGTGTGAATTACGTTATTTAGTTTTACACACATCCTAAAACGAACCCATGTTTTGAATACATCATATTAAATATCATTTATAAATAGTCAACAGCATGTGCAAACACATTGTATTACTCTTGAAAGTAGCAGTAGATTATAGTAAGTCACACTTTGCAATAAAGGAAGCTACCCCGCTCAAGGAGCAGTAAATGTGAATTACGTTAATGCTTTTTAAAATTTCACACAATCAACACTTAAGTTAAATACATAGTTTGGCATGTACCTACACATGTGTAGATTACATAAACCAAGAAGAACATTTCTCTTCAGAATTATTACCTGTGGAATTTTATTGTATGTTCAAAATTGTGAATTACGTGTCTGTGAATTACGTTACGCCATTTTTCGTTCCATAAAATATTTTATTCATTAAATGTCGCAAAATTAGAAACACTTAAGTCATGTTTTAAATATTTATTACATTCAAGTAGGCAATTGATAGTAAAACCGAAATATGTCGATGTGAAAAATCTAAGACCGAAACTATAGTGGGACATTTTTCGTTCGTATTTGATACACTTAACTCGTTTTAGCTGTATATTCAGCCAGCAAGTTGGGCTGCATGACGATGAAGTGTCACTTGTCTTAGTGTTGGAACTAATGAGGACGTTGTTTGTATGCTCATATAGATACATTTGACAGCACTGGTCCAATAATAGGTTCATCCGGATATATGGTCAGTTCATTGGGATTGTAATTTTGGCGAATGTGGATGGTTAGACATCGAAGTATTAGTATCGGGAGTAGCTTATATAGTTCTATTTTACTTTATTTACTTTGGATTTTACAAATTTGTTGGTTGAACGATGATTTTTTGTCTTTCTGCTTTGTTTACAAAATTGATGCCTTCCTATGTTATCTCCCTTCCTAAGGCAATTATGTGCCATTCTAGGAGCATTTGTGAAACACAAATGCTCCTAGAATGACATGTTAAGATTTGATTGGGTTAAAGATTGAATTTGAGGAAGTTCCTATTGCATGGTGAACATAGATATAATTGAAAAGAGGTTTCACCGTTTGAGCTTCGTTTTTTCTACATGATACTTTTGGAGCAAATGCCAACCTTAAGTTTTCCATGTCAGTTGCATGTTTTGACTTTGAGGAATGCCATATTTCAAGGAGCAGATAGATACCATAAAAGAAACTTATTTGTCAAATTTGAGCTTTGATATGTAATAATTTTGGAGAAAATACAAACATTATGTTTCAGACAAAGTGAGAGATGGACAGACAGAAGGATGACAGAAAAACAGAGCAATTTTTTCATCTCTTGAAAGCCACCAATCAATTTCCCTATACTAAAATGCACTTAATTTTGTTGCTTTGGATATAATTTTCTTAATCATTTGACCCACATAATCAAAAAAGGTACTTACTTTCCTCTATTGTAGATTGGCATACAAAGAATACTTTTTGTCCGATACCCTGTCTGCATATCTACTTCTCTGTAATAAAGAATAGAGTAAATATCTACTTGGAAAAGGTAGCAATATTACATAATAGGTTGGTGTAATGAAATGTAAATCTTGCTTGGTTTAATAATCATTGGCTATGACCTGTCAGATACTCAAAACCATATAATGCATCTGTGTATCAGATCTATTCAAGAAATTAAACATTTTCTACCATGATTTATAGCTTAATAAACTATGGTTCTGGAGAGAAACTCAGTTGTGATACTCTCAGTATCCCTTTCCCAAACAAGACCTGGTTTTGACGTCCCTCACAGAGATGGCTGGGAAAACATTGAAACAAAAGAAGAAACTGCTGATAACCAGCAGTTTCTCTTTTTGTCTCAATATTTTCTATACCATATTTTACACAAATCTTATCTTTAATAACATCCATTTTGTCTTTTGTCGCAGTTTTTGAAGTGGACCACCCTAAAATTGTGTCATTTGGGAAAGGGTTAAACAATATTGTAAACCTTCCTACGCCTATGATGTCATGTTGGAATAACCATTCACAGATGTTTGAAACTACCTGAGGTATTATCAATTTTGATGCCTGAAAATTCCATTGTCACTGCTTTTTTTAAAAAAAATATGTTTGTTTCTTTGGGGTTTTGTGTCGTTTTGAACTGTTATGGTCACATCACGGTGGCTGAAACATCTAATTAACCATGGATTCTTATCGTTTCTCATTCCAGTACTACCACAACATCATAACAGAGCCTCCAGCTGCTCTCCTCCATAGGTTTACAATATCAAACCATTTTAAAAAGTATGGTAAAGTATGGTATTGCCAAACCAGATGAAAATTCCAATAAAATGTAACATGAATTAGTTAACTTATCTATTTCTGTACCTGTTGAATCTTTTGTCAGTGTAAGCATCAGCTATATTCAATATTTCACCAGTAGAAGCTACATGACCGGCTACACCTTTATCCATCGGAAACCTGCAATATTGGCATATTCATTCATGACAGGGAATCTGGAAAACAGCTCTTATTGCTGCTTTTCAACAAAAACCTTGTTTTAAGGTGTACCAACCCTTATGAGATTCATGTGACGTCGGAATTATTTGTGCGGCCTCGTTTGATATTTGTTTATGTATCTAAACCTATTGGGTGACGTCCAAAACATTCGGCGGTGGAACATTCCACTGCCGAATGTTTTCAATGGCACCCAAATTATTCTGATGCCACGTCAATCTCATTAGGGGTGAACTACCTTAAGCTGCAGTAACAAGATTTTTGTTGTGAAGAAGCAACTAGAAAACAAGCCAGATAAATTCTCATGATCTAAACTTTACAAGCAATGTATCAATATCTTCTACCTTCAACTATTTTTCTTGAAAATTCCTATCAACTTCAGAGGAGAAAAATAAAGATTTCAGTAGCAGAGGGACCATTAAAAGACTGGAAAAATCAATTGATTGGTAGATCAATACTTAAAATGAGTCAATTAGATAAAAAAAAAATTAATGTGGTTCCTGTATTGCTTTCTTGAAACAACCTTACAAGTCATATCCTGTTTAAAAGTTTTCTTCTAAGAAATGCACATGAGAGTCAAGATAAAATACCATATAATATAAAGACACAAAAAATATCTATTTACAAAAAAGTATGAAAGTTTCCATAAATTTATATGAATCATATCACTTAGAATTTAGATGATGCTCCAAGGCTATCTAATTCATGGTACAACCGTACAAATCCATGAATGATATCTATGTAACTATATGTCTTTAAAAAATAATGAAGTACTTTTGTCAATTTCTTTTAAATGTAAGAATATTCAATAATGAAGATAAACCCAATCTTTCTTAATTCTAGCATCTCTTGTTCCTAATTTTCTGAACCAGAAACTCACTAAAAGCACCAATCAACTACCTAATATAGTTAAAAGCAACACAGATTTCTAGGCATGCTGCCTAACTCAATATAAATTGGATTAATCTAACTTCATCTTGTTTGTTAAAATAAATCTGTTACAGGAAAAACAGATTTCATTTTGTAAAAGAGCTCAACAAATTCCCATCTAATGACACTTTTCGATGCACGACAAAATATTGGATTTGGAAAACATTTTGGGCAATGGGAAAAAAGCTTGTGACAAGCAATTTCTCAATTTCATATAATGTTTTCTACCCAAGAAGGCCAAAAAATGTTAATTTATTCACTTAGAATCATTGTCAGCAACATCTTTGAATTTGAAGCAGTCAACATGTTTTCTATCTAGTAATGAGTTAAACATTTTCTAGATAGCCAAATCATAAATTTAAAGCCATGGTGATGGATTTGTGAAGAATAAAGGTCAGCAAATAGTTAGACAAATAGAAAAATGCTGGTCATCTTTTGCCTAAATGTTTTCCCAAGCTTTTCTAATTCAGACATAAAAACCAGTTCTTGCTTGGAAAAAAGTTAAGAAAAAAGATATCCTGGTACGGGATTATTAGATCTATATAGATTGCAACGAGCTATGGAAGTCAGATCATTTTTTCAGACTACATATTAATTGAATCCCAATAACTACTTTGTGTCAACAGGATTCCGGATAATGAATATTGGCATTCTGTAAAAAATGTCCGGATTTATTTTCCGACCTAGGGGGTATCTAATTAAGTGTGTCAAACCTGATTTCTTTGGCTGGCAACTTTTCGTCCACTTTGCCTGTGTCGAATATTCTAGCGTAAAGTTCATTTGTATTTGTATCTAGAAGGAATAAAGACGCTCTATCTGCATTCACTAGCTTTTTGGCGTAGTTCTGTAGGAATAGAAATGAAAGAAATGCGACTGGCTAAATATGATATGATTACATATACATTTATATACATGAGCATGCAATATCACTCTAAATTCTATAACACTTCAAATAGTATCCCCTGCAATGGTGAACAAGCCTACTATCACATAATTAAGACGCTTTTTGATGCATCACAAGAGGCTTTGGTGAAAAATATGGAGAATGGAGAGATTGATTGAGACAAGTAATTTCTTCGTTTACCAGAGAGTTTCATACCAAAAGAACAGGAAATATAAAACTTCATTCACTTGAAATTGTTGTCCCAAACATCTTTTGCCAACAAAGGTGACACAATCTTTTTCCCCTAAGTTGCCTAACAGGTGCATAACCAGACATTGGCTTCAACATGAAATATTTCCTGGGTACACGCCTGCCTTATAAAGCTAGAAGATTCTACAACTTATCTGCAGAGGAATTTTAACAAGAATTGATCTATCCAGCATGTCCATAAAAAATCAATGATAATTGTCTTTGAACTTTGATATAATGCTCATCACCCACAATCTCTACCATTAAAACTTGTTTGAGTGTACCTTAATTATTTCCTGTTTGAAGAGGCCATCAATAAAACAACCAATGAAGTGCACAAAGGTCATACATGCTCAAACATAAAACTTTCCCATATAACCGTTTAGCACTGAGATGATGAATTGAAATGAATGGTGAAAAATAAGGAGTAATGGCATGAAAAATCACTAACAGAACTATGTTAACTCCCTTTCTGAAAATACTCACATTTTTGCCTCATTTCGCTTAATTCTCAGCTAAAGCAATATTTGTGGGACTTGGTATTATCATTTACTTTAAACTTATAATACTTCGACTTAAAAATTTCAGATGATTTTTTACTTTTCAAATGTTTCATTTCTCTATTACTCTGATAATTATTCTTACTATGAATTGACAATTTGCTGTAAAAGGAATCATCTAGGAAGTGTGAAAAGTATCCATCCTAGTCAGTCTGTGAAGACTCACTAGGATCACAACTATATTCACACTTAAGATAATTTTCAGAATCTAAAATATTTTTCCTATCTTACTATAATAATAAGTTTTAACAAGATGTGTTTGTGAAACACAAATGCCCCCGAAATGGCCATTTTTGTAAAATGTTAAGTTTTCGTAGAGTAAAGGGTTGATAAGGGTTAAGTGATGACCTTGAGGAAGGTCAAATTGCATGTAACAGATAGGTATCATTGAAAAGAAGTTGCATACCAAATTTGAGCTTTGTATGTCAAATACTTTTGGAGAAAAGGCAAATATTAAGTTTTCGGACAGACGGACGGACAGACAGATGGACACAAGTAAAACAATATGACCCTAATCTCTCGATACGGGGGCATAAAAATGCAATATCTGGTCGACCTCTGCGGGGTATGGTCTGCATTTTTCTTATAAGTTTGTTTTACTGACTCCCCAGAAGGTATCTTTTGCCTGAAAGGTCACAATTGAAGCTGAAAGAATTTATTAATGAAAATGTCACAGATCAGAACAAACATGCACTCCTGATGTGAGGCTGAGACATGAAGCAAAATGACATTATACAGTTTGTATATAATAAGCATCTAAACTGGACATGCAACCAATTATGTACACATTTTCTGACTAACTAGTACTTTAATGGTTTCTTATAAGTATAGTTGGTGTCTATTGAGCTTTAATTTTCCTGTTCAATCTATATCCAATTCAAAAGATGTTATCAACCGATTTGTCCTTGTGCAACAATGACTTGCCAGATGGTCGAAATTTGAAGAACTCCATATTTTTGTCAATGAATAAAATAAAGACTTTGATACTTTGGTGAAGTTTCATTTACTTATAAAACACCAACTATAACATGATTATTGGTTACCTTCGAATAAGTCATAAGTAGCTGAAGTTAACCCTTTACCAAACAGCAAAATTTTGGACTGTTCCAATTTCAAAGAAGTTACAGACGACGTTTTCAATGTGGAGAACCTTTGAAATTTTATGACTTTTGGGGTAGAAAATATTGTGAGAAATGAACAAATTGCTTGTCACAAGCAATTTCTTCATTTTCCACAATATTTTCCAAAGCTATTTTCTAATAGGGCGTCAAAAGGTGTCAATGTGTGGTAATTGGTTTAAGACTTATTCTAGCCTAACCAACAATTCCTCATTTGCCTCAAACCAGCATCTCTAAAAACTAGTTATCGAACCTAATCTCTTTTCCACAAGTTTTGTTAAGACTGGCCGCCATATCTGTGACATCATTATGATGTTTGATGTCAAATATTCGAGCATAAAGCTCACAGCGATCCTGATCAAGCAGGAACAACGAAGCTCGATCAGCAGCCACCAATAACTGGGCATTATGCTAAAACAAAATATGGTTAACAATTACAAAATAATGGCTTCAGTTTGGTTTGTAAATATAAATGCATGCATTTTGAGTTTTTTCCTCAAAATTATCTATTCCAAGGCAACTTTAATATTTACCAAATGAGTACCCACACAAAGAGTTTGATGAATATTTACTGAAATATTGCATTTTTTAGAATTCATTAAAGTGACATTTCACGTTTATTTCATTTTTTAAAAGTATGTCTTGATGCAAAGATTGTTTATTCTAATGAGTACAAATGCTATCAGTTTTTTGAAGTTATTATTTATAAGCGAAAAAATACGCCTTTAAAGTTAAGACAGAAATGACAAATTCTATATAAATCTGAACTGTTGTCCACAACAATTTGTTTAATTTTAGCACAAAAATACATATACTCAGTTCCATAAATAAGTGTGCACTTTCTTTCGTTTCATTTCTCTTCTCATCTCTCACTAAAAGTAACTGAGTTTGCTGTCATATCGTAGCTTATAGTCGCAAGAAAGTGTCAGACATTTAACATTTGGGCACACAGACAGTTTAAGTTTTTTCTAAGGTTAAATGAAGGTGGTATGAAAATAAAAGTTGCAAAAGTACACAAAGGTCAAATTAAAGTTTTGATTATCTCTATTTAATCGAACATTATTCATTTTTAATACAGTTCGATATTGAATTGAATCTTTTTTATTAACAGAAACAATGTTGAAGTTCTTTCATGGCCACGATTTGTACTGGATTTGGATCCGATTGAACATGTGTGGGTCATTTAGGGAGGAACGTTCCATCACTTCTAAACATCAGCTATATCCGGGATTTTGTCATTGCTCTCACTCAGGAATAAAATAACAGTCCTGCAGTAGTGATATTGCGGTTTTTAAGCTCTCTGCGATCGTTACACACTCGCTTGTATCAATAACATTGGTGGCCATAAAAGATTTTCAAAAAAGACTCCAATTTGCTTGCGGGTGTGTCACAATCAGATGTACATCCTGTACCTGCCTCATGTTATAGGATTCCAGTTGACAAACAAATCAATATGACAACATAAATTTGATCTTATATTAATCGCAATATGATTGTTATGTTATGTACCAAATCTTAGGAAAAATGCATTAGCGGTAAAAAAGTTATTGCAATAAATATATTGAAAAAATGGGGTAAAAATGAAAAAATGATGTTTCATTTGAATTTTCCTTATTTTACACTTTAGAATTTTGTATGAAATTGTTCTATTATTCTACACGAAATGCATCAATCAGTTAGAGAAATTATTCAGCTTTTATCTGCAGGTTATTTTATGAAGATGTGATTAGAATTGATTGATTTATTACAAAAATACCGAGACCACTATTTCGTTATATAATTTCACTTTCGAAGATGGTCTTTTATAGTGCGGAAAAAAGTTAACTTATGACTTACAGAATTTTATTATTTTCATTTTTCTTTTGAAAAAAGACATGTATATAAAAATTTAAATTGAAATGTTCATAATGCATCAAAGGGTAACTAAGCTATTTCGGCTAGAACTTTGTTGACCTTAAATGTCCTGTCCGTAGACACGTTTTAACAAAGTGATTTTTAAGTAATATCACTACAGATTGTGACAAAAGATTCTTTAGCTGTTAGCAAATCTATAAAATTAGAATGTCGTGAAATTTTATCAAATTGTATTGAGTACTTTATTTTTTATGTACAATAACAGAAATGTCTTGTCCGTAGACAAAATGTCTTGTCCGTAGACAGGTGTTAAATAGCTTCTTAAATGGACACAGTCTTTGTTAGCTGATATTGTAGACATGTTTCTGCTAAATAATTGTGCTCTCCCTTGAAAGAAATGTATTTTTAGTGAAAGTAAGGTCAAATAGTGGCTCACAGGCAAAAATAAATGCGTCTACGGACAAGACAGAATTTCGTAACAGATATTATGAGTACCTCATGCCGCATTATAATCATCATTTTTTATGTGTAATTCATTATTGTTGGCATCCAACAGTCGAAATCAATAAAAAAAAATCTGCCCAAGAACCATTTTCCAAATTGGGTACTTTTACATTAAGGTATAAAGAACAATTTAATGCTGATAAACACCATATTTTGCTTTCTTAACATTTTCTATCTTATTGAATTAAACTTTTGATATTAAACTATCTAAATTGATAAATGTTTCCTGATGTTTATGTCTCTAAAAGAGAAAAGGAGAAAGGTTTTGAAACACCAAAGGCAAATAAATAGCATATTGAATAGATTATAAACTGGCAGTTTCCCTCCCCCCCCCCCCCCCCTCTGTATTTTCTACCATATCTCAATTAAAATTTCAACTCCCATAAACGCTATTCTATTTACAATATCCCAAAATGTCACAACTTTGACTTTTTGCTGCAGTCGACGATATGATATATGATCGTTTAGTTGGAATTTCTATATAAAAACATAGCAAAGAAGATATTGATGGAAAATAAGAAATAAGAAATAATCTGTTTTGCTAGCACTCCATTCTTTTGTCATAATTTTTTCCATGCTCTTTTAGTACATGCGTCAAAACCCAATCTTGTTCGGGAAATGGTTAACATTCATATTCATTAAAATAGTCAATGCTGCAGTTTTAAGTTTAAATTGATATGTGAATTTTTTATGCTTGTGTCTTAAATAATATCTAAGTTTTTGTGGCTCATCTGACCTTATAGTGCTCTAGTTAAGGTATTGCGAGCTATCAATGTCCGTCGTCTGTCCGTTTGTCCGAATGTCTATTCTATAACTGCTCGAAATTTTTACTTTTCTTGTTTAAAGTTTATTTCCTTAAAAAATGAAAAGTTTTGGTATTGTTTATTGTCAATTAAATATGATATTAATACCATTGAACTGTAATCATTGTTAAAATGTCCAGTCCGTAGACAATGTTCAATGCAAATTCGACCAACTTCAACAGTCATTATTTCTGTAAGTATTCGTATTAGGATAACAAATGTATATATCATTTTAAAGAAAATTGAAATTCCTGTTAATATTTATTACTTTCAGGGCTGTACAGTTAATACTGAATGAAAATAGAAAACTGAAAGATGTCATTTCATGCCTAATTTAGATAAAATGTGAGAAAATCAGATTTTTTTCAAAATAAATACGTCATGGTCACTTTGTTTTGCATGTCATTTGAAAGCTTAGTCTGTGAGTGTTATGATGTAAAATGTTTTCTCCATTTCGAATGAAATTGATATTTCCAAATGTGTGTAAGAAATTATATGAAACTTACTTTTTTCTCTCTAAAATCCCAAGTTTAACATGTAAAATAATTTAAATCCTTAAATCTGTGAAAGGAATGTTATTATTTTCATGAAAATATATTATTTAGCTTTCAGGAAAATATTGTCGCTTTTGTATTCAATGACTTTGAAAAATCACCCTTGGTGAAACATAGTTTGCACATCTGATTGTGACACACCCATTGATCTAAACAAAATTTGAATGTAACCAATTTGTGTGTACTATTGCAACTTTTATTTTTATACCACCTACATTTAATCTAAGAAAAATAAACCAAAACTGTCCTTTTGACAAAAATTAAGGGGTATGTCATTTTCTTAGAACTCTTAGCTACAATATGATAGCAACCTGTATTATTTTCAGTCGAGAATCAAAGGAGAAATGAAACAAAATAAAGTGCACACTTATTTATGGAACTGAGTATATTTCTCGTAAACAGTTCAACATCTTGACTAGAAATTTTCAGAATTTTCATAAGAAAAGATGCACTTTCAGATAGAATAAACATATAGATTATGTAAAAATAAATGTGAAATGTCACTTCTTATCTGTAGCTCTGCCAATGTCAATAACTCCAAACAAAAATCATCCATTGATGAGAAACATACAGATAAATTTTGTCAAATGTCAGAAAGTGCCAGCCAGGATTCCAATATTACAGGAAAAGATCCCTCTATTGATAAAGTCTGTTATCAATTTTAGATGAGCTTATAATTGGGACTTTGTGACAAAAATATCAAAACAGCCATAAAGCTTATTAGTTGGTGAGAATCCGTTATTGTTATATCATTTTGACTAAAATACACATATGAGCAGGTGATCTGGATAAAGGTTCCTTAGAGCATTTGAGAACAACATGAATTCAGATCAGCCTGTGCATACGCACAGTCTGATCAGGATTCACATTGTTCTCTTATAGTTTCTTGATAACATGTAGCAACCATACAGGAGCAGTATGCATCCCAGTGAGACTACGCAAAAAGGCACAGTCCCAATCTTGAAATATGGTTATCTCAATGATGTAATGGACCTTTTTACAGATCCCAGCTCATGTATAACATGTTATATTTACCATAATTTTCATGATAACTGTATCCATGGACACAATGTCTTGAAATATTGATCTGAAAATTAACAAAAAATTGGCATATATAATGTTATAAACAAAAAGGGTTTGTGAAACATCTATTCCCCCTGTGAGTAACAGCAGTATATAGAAAACGTGACCTTGAAAATTTGACCTTGACAAAGAACCATATCCTCTCTTACACAAGAAATTTCTTATCACAAAGAATGAGTTGTTCCAATGTGAAGTATGAAACTTGTATTGAGTGAGGTAGTCCACCTCTTATCAAATTCATGCATTGTCAGAGTTTTTGCTGCGATATTGATAACATTTGTTTTGTATCCGAAACTATTAGGGCGACTTCGTAAACATTCAGAGGTGGAAGGTTCTACCGCCGAAAGTAAAAAATGTTGTCCAAATAATGCCAGCAATGTATGAATTTCATAAGGGGTGGACTACCCTAACACACATGACAGACACACCCCCTTACAGCCAATGGACCTAGATACAAAGTGATATCCTGTTTTGTTTATGGTGTAACAATTGAAACTTACTTTGTGACAGCGAGTAAAAAGTCATTCAATTTTCGTTGCTTTGTCATACAATTATACATCTGAAAATACAAGAACAATAATTAAGATAGATAAGCGTGCATGTTTAATTATGCCAACATCTGTAAAAACTGACCTTTGCAAATGAAAATGTACATAAACTATTATAAGCCTGACATTTTGAATTTTTGAAAAATGAACTGATAAAAAAGTTATTGAAGATAAACCAAAATTTTGGTTTATCTTCAATAACTTTTTTATCAGTTGATTTGTTAGAAATCGACCACGTTCATCTAATGCGTGACGTATGTCCACATTCTCTGCTTCAAACTGAATTCAAATCGGTCAAATATTTACAACATTATTGAAGATTTTCTGAAAATATTGTATCACGTGATTGTCCACCATGGTAGTTGAACACTTCCAGTTTAGTGGTCGCTACAATTAGGTGAACACTCTTTGCTCACTTGAAAATATGCCCCCATATCCCCACTTTATTTTAATTTTGAAGTATTATTAGGGGTGCTGCCCCAACATCCCTCACGTTGGTTAATCATGTGACCCAGAATTTCAGAAAATCATCAATATTTTGGTTAATACTTGACCAACCGACGAAAAATAACACTAATTTTGTATCCTTGTACTTTGTAATGTGTGCTTAACAGAATGGCCACCATTTTGCCTGGGGACTGCTAAACTGGAATCTACTTTTTGTAATATATAAAGACCATGTACAAATGTTTTTTCCCAAAATGCTATTAAAAAATAATAAATACTGTACTTAAAATGAGCTGGGGCAAGGAAAAATGGTCCCATTGGCATTTGAAACCAACATGGATCTAGATCAGCCTGCACATACAGTGTACTCACGGTCCATATTATTCATATATCGTATATATTGGTAACTAATTCATTGCACCCTTAGAAACTAAATGAGAGCAGGATGATGGGATCCACATGAATAAAATCACAAGTTTTATCTTGTTCTATCAATTCTATAATGATATACGCCAAATGGCTTACAAGGTCATGCTAATGATTATATACAATCTGAAAATTCATTTTTTCAATACTATTACATGTATGTTATAATTATTTCTCAATTAACCCATTACTGCACAGTGATACATTTTAACTCCCTCACAAGAAAAGTCTTGGGAAAACATTGTAGAAAATGAAGAAATTGCTTGTGACAAGCAATTTCTTCATTTCCGACAATGTTTTCTAACCCAAAATGGAAATATCTTTAAAATTTAATTGACTTGCAATTGTCGTCTGCAACACCTTCAAAATTGGAACCGTCCAAAATTTTGTTGTTTGGTAATGGGTTCATGCATAATACCTTGTCTTGCAAATGATTATTTCCAACAATAGACCAAAAAAACACAGTTCTGCCCAAATCACAAGTAACTCAAAATTGTCCTGTTCTTTTTTCATTTCAATTGCTCGCAGGGCAATAGGATTGTAATCAAATATACTTTCTATTTGCACTTAGATTACTTTTGCCAACACCTATTTTGAATTCTTTCCCAAAACAAAATGAGATTCCAAATTTGACAGGTTCCATACAACAGACTTTAGGAAAATATTGATGCAAATGGGAAAAAATAAGGATTATCAAGATTTTCTTCTACCCTTTATAATGCTCAATGTTTCCTATGATATAGCATACAAATCTTAAAAGTTTGATATTAATCCTTTTGTCGTCAGCAACAATGTTCAAATTCCACTAGATTTTAATTTGGGAAAAGGTTAAAAAAAGTTCTATAATTTATTGTATAAAGATGACCTAAGATGAATGAGAAATAGCGTCCATACTTAATCTTTCTTTTCAAAACATGCTAATCTTTAATTCACTTAAATGACTACTTTCAATCTATTTCAATTGAAAAATCATCTAGGTTCAATACCTTTTCTGCTAACGATAAATCAAAAATATATAAATATCATAAGCCTATAAATCAATATAGACTATATTTCTAACCAAGGATCCTTTTAAACCCTTTCCTGTATAAGACCTGTTTTTCGTTTGTCTATTAGAAAATCTTGGGAAAAAAATCAGGTAAAAGAGCTAGGGGCCTGTCAGTAATTTTTTTTTTCAATTCATGGACAGATAACTCATGAACGAAAAGATATATATGCATTCCGGAAGTGGTGTGCACAACTCGATGCCATGGAGATTCATTGAGGCAAGTTTGATCAAATGCCTATCGAAACTGTAGGAGGAGTTGCACACACAAGAAATTGCTAAAGGACGGATAGATGGACAGACAGACAGACAGACAACCAGGGCCATAACATAACACTTGCCTTTGGGCCTATAAAAAGGAGAAAATGCTGATGATCAGTATTTTTTCTGTTTGCCTATATCTTTTTTGTGGTACATGATGTATATATTTTCCCACAGTCTGTTCAATAGTTCAGGTCCGGAATTGTGTTGTTTTAGAAAAGCTTAATAAAGGGGAATGGCACTTAAAATCATGCAAATTTTTCAAGAACTTCGTACAAAATAAATATGTATTATGAAAATATGGCCTTTAAATTGCATCTATGCCAAATCTTAGCTTTCTATCTTGTGTATTGGCTAGGATGTCGACGGATTTAAAACCCCATATGTTCCATTATTGTAAATACTATCCCCGGGACAACAAATCATGGGGTTTTAAACCCGTCGACATCTAAGCCATTATAAACAAGATAGAAAACTAAGATTTGGCATATATGCAATTTAAAGACCATATTTTAATAATATATATTTATTTTTTTGTACGAAGTGCTCGGAAAATTTGCAAGATGTTAAGTGTTATTCTGTATTTTACAAGATTTTGTTCAGGCACTTCTTTTGGATGTTCCAGACCTCTTCACAGAAGAAAGAAAAGATCATTTATAGTTTTCAACATCCAAATGAATTTATTTGAACTTTAAGGACAGATCCTCCAGTTGTTACTGCGCAACTTACTGCGCATATCCCAAATAACGAAATAAAGCTATTTCAGTAATTGGTCTTTTCAGCAAATGTATTTTTTACATTTTGTTAATGTTTGGTTGATAAATGACAAGACCCTTTTCGGTTATTTCAATTTTCTCTGTTTGGTCAATTAAAGTGTAATAGTACTCGGATGGTACATTTTGCTTTCTGTTACGCGTCCAACATGTGGCGTTAGCGATAGGAAACAGATCAACAAAAGCAATGTAGTGTCTTTATGAGCTAGTCCGCTTCAGATGGACACAAAAGATGACACTTTTTATTATCTAAAGCTGGTAATAAGGAAGAAAATGGATAAAAGTAGTGAAACCATTTCGGACAGAGCTGCAAAAAGTAAATCAATTTTTACTAATAACTAAGAAAAACGCTTGGTTTGATATATTTTTCTTTTTTTGTTTTTGTAGGTATGACCAAGCACTATGTCTATACCAAAAAAGAAAAAATTCTTACCGCTGGAATATTTTTTATTATCAGAAACGTTGCTAAAAAAGAGCAATTTCAGCTACTTTTGAAAGAATGTTTTACTATAAATTTCAAAATCATCACTAAATTTTCTCAAATTGATACTCATTTAGACAGAATAAAACATATTGAACACAATAAACACTTATTTATGTAATCCTAGTCATTTTGGACACCTTTTTAGGGGTATTTGAGCGACACCTCATTTTTGCAATTTTAGACAAGAGTAGCCTCCCTTGAAATCTAATAACTTTTTAATTCGCTTGGTGACCTATAGTTTTTAAGTCATTTTTTTACTTCTCATATATTAAAATATCAGTACAGAAAAAATAAAAAAAATCTTACCATAGGAAATAAATGGAGGATCTGTCCTTAAGCTATATCTATGTTAGCAATTCCTATTAACCAAAACATTTTGCTTTTCCCAAAAATTCTATCAGTTTTACAATAACTTAGCAGATCTAGATCTATCTCCTTATGTTAAGTTTCATTAAAAAAAAATATACATCATTTTTTCCCCAAATAAGTTTATATTTTTCACCTTTTTAATGGTGTATGACTTAACAACCAATATAAGGTTAAGTTTTATACCATTTGGATGAAAAGTTCAAAAGCTTATACCTTAATATATCCTTTGACATAGTAGAATAGTAGGCTAAGTCCATGTAAAACCATCTTTAATTCCAAATTAATCGAACAAATTATATTTTTCAGTCTACAAGTCTGTAGTTGCATCCAAACGAGTGAACCATTAGAGATCAAACACTGTAGATTAACATTTATCACCAAACATGACACCGAACTATAGGATATCAAAATGTTACCACGGTAACACAACAGCATCAGAATCTGTAATTTAGTTGACAATATCCTATAAATATGAATTAGCACCAACCAGGAATTAACCTTTTCCCAAACAACAAAAATCTAGTGCACTCCAATTTGAAAGCTGCTGCAGATGACAAAATAAAGATAGAAAAAGATTGGATTTGTGTAAGATATAGCATAGAAAATGTTGAGGCAAAAGGAGAAGCTGCTGGTTATTTCTTCTTTTGCCTCATTATTTTCATAGGCCTTTTCTACAAGGGACGCCAAAACCAGGTCTTGTTTGGGAAAGAATTAACCCTTTCCCAAACTGGGAAGCTAGACTCTAATTTCGAAAGGACTTTATAATATATAAGAAAATTAATGCAACTACAGAAACAACATTTACATCTTTAGCATAGAAAATATTTTCGGAAAAGGAAAAAAGCTGATACCATTTAACCCTTAGCCCAGATTTCCGCAAAAAAGGCGGAAATCCGCATTTTCTCCGCAAAATATTTCCGCAAAAAATGCGTAAGAAATGCGGAGTATTCGGACGCGGAAGTCCGCATTCAACATGCGGAATTTTTATGGAAGCGGAACTTTTGCGGAAATCGGAGTATTCGGACAATTCCGCATGCAATACGGAATTTTTTCCGCATAGATGCGTAGATTTTCTCCGCATAGATGCGGAGATTTTCTCCGCATAGATGCGGAGGTTTTCTCCGCATAGATGCGGAGGTGTTCTCCGCATAGATGCGGAGATGTTCTTCGCATCCATGCGGAGGAATTTTCCGCATCAATGCAGAAATATTGTAGATTCAGGCATCAGATATGAAACCGGTCCTCTTGTCAAGAATAAGTGTGCCCCTGTGACTTATAAATCAGGCTCAGACCGGAAAATCTGAACAAGAGCAACGCTGGGCGTGGCATATACGCAGGGTTTTCCATGACGCACAAATTAAGCGTCATTGTCGCAATTTCAAAACAAATGACCCCCTAGAAATTTACTTGAGGGACATAAATGACGCAATTTTAAGATCAAGATTTTCATTTGATACTTGAGTACAAGGGCATTTGACCCACAAAATAGTAGAAATGACCCTTAACTTTGAAGGCAAGGGGGATCACAATGACCCCCAAATTCTCATGCTCAGGGAAAACCCTGTATACGCCTGAAGCCGCACACATTTTTTCGAAGTAAAGGGGAGATAATTTTAGAACCATCAAAGATATTCAAATTTTAAAGGCCACAGTCGCCTAACTACACATCATAGAGGTGAAGTGAATCTGTGTAAAACTGTAGGAGTTATAGCGTAAGCCGCACAAGAAAATCCAGACAGACAGACGGACGACCATGGCGATAACATAATATGTCCCTTCGGGCATATTGATTCGGTTGACAGTGGCACAATCCCTTGAAGTCAATTAAAAACGTCATCAGTCTGTCAAAAGTGCGGTCCTGCACTCATTCGGTGGAGGTGAAAGCTTCGGTCTTTACCAACTTTCTGTAGTTTCAGCATTAATATCTCGACAACTACGCCTGATTATTAAAAATGCGTTGGTAGTAAGAAAGTTTTAATCACATTCTTTAAAGAAAGAGTTTTGTTTCTGAATTTTAACGATGGATTTTTGAAAATATTCTGCCTCAAAAATGGTATGCCGTAACGATAAAAACTGAAGAAGTACCCTCCATGAAAAAATGAAAGTGAGGCTATGACGTCATCATGCCGACTGATTCTATAAAAATGAGAGATCATTCCGCGGTTTCATAAACTAGCCAGATTTTTCATATTGCCAAGTCTTAAATGGGTAGATCTACTAGCAATGGGACAAGAGTTCTCCTAATTATTTACCCTGAAAACGCTTTGTTTACCTCAAAGCACTCACATAAATTCTCCATGAAAACTGAAATCTGTCAAAAATTACGGCTAACAATCAATCAATGAATCATTCCTGTTTGCAACACAAAAGATTTACATGACCTTTCCATGTGAGACTTAGAAAACACTCCATAAAATCCAGAATGAGTAAAAAAACAAATTTGAAAATGGAAGCAAAATCAAACTGTTAGAGTGATCTCCCTTGATTTTTTTTTTTTTTTTTTTTTTTTTTTTTTTGAAGCTGACAAGTTATTTCAATCAATTCGAATGTTCTGATAATTAGGTTCGGCACCGTCTTAAACAACCGTCTGAAACTAATACAGGGTGTCATTCTTTTATTTCGATTTCGCCGTTTCTGAAGCTTAGACGTCAAAAAACGGGAAATCTTATTGTTGATTTTCTAAAAAATCCATGTCGTTTCTAAAGGATTTTACAGAAATAAACTCAAAACTTATTTAGCTTTCTTTGTTAGGATGATGGTTTACCTCTTTCGATCCTTTGCCTGTAGATCTAACATCTGTTATTGCCGTAAATCTTCAAAAAACATAGCGATATTTGTTGATTATTTGACCATTATTTGAACAGCCCGCCTTCCGCTTCAAGTCTCGGTCAAGTCTCGCGAGATTTCAGTTAGTTTAATATACGGCACTTTTGCCAACGCATTCTTTACAAACGCAAAGTTCCGGTCTTTTAATTTTAAATAAAAGATAAATATCATTCACGAGATTCTATTCTTTGACCATTCAGTTCATTTGTTATCTTGCTATTGACCTTTTGTCGACCAAATGACATTAGTGCATTAGTAGCTATATTTTTTTGTATATATATCCCGATCCGCAAAATAAACTCATTCTTTTCGGCCCTAATTTAGTTTGAACCTTTGATTTTTGGGTTCTGTCAAATAACTTCGATTTCACTCAGAAAAGAGGGAGAACAAGAGTTGTATTTGGAAGTTTTTATTAAATGATACTCTGATGGAGATCTACAATGTTTGTACTTCGACAGCCGAGGATCTGTATATGATTGGATTAACCCACTCGGGCAAATTTTGAACTTTTCCAAATTGAAGAATTGTTAAAAATTGCTTCTGGTTTTCTGACGAGGTAGAAAACAGTATGAGTAAAGGAGAAATTGCACATTCTGTGGAATTTCTCCTTTTACCACAATATTTTCAAAAGCTGTCTGCTATAAACCCGTAAAAAACAAGGGATTGAGTGGGAAAGGGTTAATCAATGTCAGTGCAATTTTCATTTTGCTTCCATTAAAAAAAAAATTGTCTCAGATTCAAACAGAATGAGTGCCATATTTTAGTGCCCTGTCTTTCACAGTGATCACTATCATGTTTTAGCTCATCGTCTGGCGTGGGTTGTCCGTGACATCAACTTTAAAAGTTAAATGACATCTCCTCCTATTAACCCCTGGTCAGATTTTCATGAAACTTCACAGGAATGTTTCCCTCACTGCCCTCTACCAAAATAGCTAAATTGTTCTACTCCATTGAACAAGATGGCCGCCAGAGCTAAAAATAGAAAACTCTTTAAACTACATCTCCTAAGCCAATTGACCAAATTAAAAAATAATTTCACAGGAATCATTGGCCTATACCAAAATAGCAAAAAATCGTTTTGCTCTGTTGAACAAGATGGCTGCCAGAACTAAAAATAGAAATATCCTTTAAACAACATTTCCTCTGAAGCCAATTGGCCAAATCAATAATTATTTCACAAGAATGTTTGTCTCATTGACCTTTACCAAAACAGCTAAAATCGTTCTGCTCCGTTGAACAAGATGGCCGCCAGAACAAAAAATAGAAATAAACTTTAAACGACATTTCCTCCTAAAGCCGATGGGCCTTATTCAAAATAATTTGTTTAGCATTGGTTTATGAATTGTAAATAACTGTTATTAGTGAACAAAGTTTCATTTCATGTGTGTTCATATTTTATTTTTTAAAATGAATCAAAAGTTAAAGTATGAATTTTCTGCATTCAGAAATATCTTAAGTACAATTTTCAGCAGAAAACAAATCGAAGTACCATTTTTCCGCATTTTCTCCATGTAAAAAAATCAAAGTCTGGAATTCCGCAAACTTTCAGTTTCAAAGTGACATTATTCCGCATTTTCTCCACATATTTTTTTTCTTCCGCATAATGCGGAAGCTACTTTTCGGAGAATTTGCGTAAAATCTGCGGACTTCCGCAGAATCTCCGATTTTGTTCCGCAAATCAAAGCGGAAGTCGGAAATCTGGGCTAAGGGAGCATTTTGTTCTTTTCCCTCAAATAAAAAGAATGTTTTCCCAAGCCTTCTTTACCACAGAAGTCCAAACCAGGCTTTGTTTAGGAAAGGGCTAATTCTTCAATATCCATATTATGTCACTCATATATAGAATATAGTAACTAAACTGGATTTTCATTTAACCTTTTTTTTCATCAACAGTTCACATCTTGCAGCGTCATTTTTCAGGGATTTTTTCAGATTAATTAGTGTAAAATTAATTTACTCAAATCACATTTAAAAAATTGTTCAACTTGAATACTACTTGAAACACAATTTGAAATTAATTGTACATGACTCCAAGTTGACAAGATGAATATTCTGGTTTCCGTTTTTGTGTGAATTACACTATAGTTTACAAAATAATTCTTTCACATCAACAAAAAATAAAGAAACAAACTTTTTCACTCTATATTATCCACATTTTTTACAAGTTTCATGTCAGATTAAGAGTCAATTTCCTACGGATTAACACTGTTATCACACAAAAAATCTACATTTTATATGAAAAAACCCTCCAGTATCTAGATGAAAATCTGTCACGAGCATTAATAACTTTGATTTATTCCGCAATATCCCTGATAAATATGCATCCACTCATTTTTGTCCCTGAAGTATCCAGCAATTTTTCTAATGGCGAGTGCTCGTGGATACATTCATATTGTACTAATAATATTACGAATATTATTCATGTACATGTACCGTATTTCATCTATAAATGGTGCCCCTAGAGCCAGAGTTACATATAAGAGGGGGGTGATGGAAGGGTGTGTGTACACGTGTGTGTGATGGCTTTTCAAAATGCAATATGTCTTTAATTGTTTATCAAACCCTAGGATGTGGATACTCATTGGAATTGTCCCGTACCCACTGACAACAAAGGTTTTGAATTTAACCCTTTCCCAAATAAAACCAGGTTTTGACATCCCTAATTGAAAAGGCTTGGAAAAACAGCAGTTTCTCCTTTTTTCTCAATTTTTTCTATGCTATATTTTACACAATTCCAGTCTTTTTCAACATCCATTTGAATCACCCTAAAATTTTGTCATTTGGGAAATGGTTAAGATGACAAATTTGGATTGCCTTTATCCACTCTTATAATTCTGTTGCTCTACCCAGAGCAATGCAAAGTGAGCTTTTATTTTGTATCTTAATCCCTGTCCTGCTGACTTTAAATTTTGTTTCAAACAAGAGCCGTCAGAGACGGACAATGCTCCCCGATTAAGGCATTGTCACAATAAATGTATGCCATGCAGAGCTAAGATTAAGCTAACAAACGTTAAGCCCCCTTTTTCTATGACATACTTTTTAGACGCAAATTTCAAGTAGTTTATTGTCAAGGCCATCTGATTTGCTACTCAAATATGAAATTTCATCAAATTCTGACCATTAGACAATGAGAAATTAGAGAAAAAGTGTATTTGACCTGAAGTCCCCTTTTCCCATGACGAGGCCTCAAGTTCAAAAACTGGGAAACGTACATCGGCATTATGTCATAGGGAGTTCACATAGTAAGTTTTATTTGATTTGGCCCAAGGGTTATAGAGAAATCGCTTCGGATGGACGGACGGAATGACGGACAGACGAAGCGGTGACTATATGCTCTCCCTTCGGGGAGCATAACAAACAACCAATTCAAGAGACATAGCCATAACATAAGCTTAAGTGTTTGCCATAGTAATGGAGTAGAAAGCAGGTAGTGTAGCCTAAGGTCAGACTGCACATCTGTGCAGGCTAATCTTAGTCTATACTGCCTGCCAAAGCTTTTGTCACAAACAGAAATTGACATGAACAGCATGAGAAGGGCTAATACTAAGGCAATGTGCTGTATATTGAAATTGTCTTATTTGAGTATTTTTTTCTTTCATTGTTTATGATTCATGAGAGGAATTGATTTCCAAATTATGAGCATATGAACACACATTTCTCTAGATTATTATACACTATAGTTGAAAAATTAACCATCAGCAAATAAAAACGTTGTTTTTGCTGTTACTTTTTTTCTTTGTCCTAGAAGGAAAAGCAAGTGTAGCTATGGGATGAGATGTACTCAGAGTGGCGTTAGATTTAGAAAAGTTGCCAGATTAAATGCAAGGAAGGTAACAGTGCACATACAGTAGCAAAAAAAACAGAAATTTGTTTAACTCTTTCGCTGCCAAATTTTCTTAGAAAACAGACTCCTAAGTGCCAATTAAATTCCAGGAAATTCCATAAATTATACTCTATATAAAGAAATTACTCTAAAATATTTATTTGTTGTTAGATTGTAATGAAACTTTCAGGAAATTAAGTTTATATGTTATGCTTAATAAATATGCTTTCAAATATGTGATTGTATGACCTTGACCTTGACCGTGACCTTGGCTGACCTTGAAAAATAGAAAAAATGGTGTTTTTATGTAAAAAAAGTTATTTGGTATGTACAAATCTACTAAAAAAATCAGTTTTAAGGAATATCTGTCTAATACATTACCAAACTAATACTTATGAGTAAAACTAAACACTTTTTATACATTTATTACACACCAAGGGCTGCCAGATTATATAAAAAATACTGACAAAAATCCTCTGAAATCACTTTGTGTAGACAGTGCACACCTTCAACCAGATAAAAGTACGGTTAAAATTTTGTACAAACATCTAATCAAATGTTTAGAGAAGAAAATCAAAGTAGGAGAATATCTATTATCAAAATAGACGAGACTGGCATCTTTTTCATCATAGGTAGGTAAAGGGTTTTAGCTTAACACATTATGTACAGGTGAGAACAGGTGAGAATAGAATAAAGTACGGTATTTTACGAAATAAAGATGAAGAATGTACAAATAGGTCAGTAAAAATTATAAACATACATTTTTTATCAATTTAAACTCCGCTCCTGAGTCTGAATCGTTTGCAATCAATGTCAGAACATCATCCACAGTGAGGCGAGTCGCCATTTTGTTGGTCCTCACTGATCTGAGAATTTGTCATCTAGAAACAGCTTCAAAATCATCGAAAATCCAGAAAATAATCTAATTTCCTGGTTGAATGCCGTAATCAAACTTATTTGCCGTAAATGAGTCAAAAGTCGTAAATAATCGATGCCGTAAAACATGTTAAAAACATGTGTAAAGAAACGTGATTGTCAGGTCGCGGAAAGGCGACATTGGCAGTCTCCTAGTATGTCGCCAAAAGGCGACATTGGCAGCGAAAGAGTTAACATGACATGTATACAAATTCTATTAATTAATTAATTAAGGATGGGGTTCTTAATAGGAAAACTATGGTATATTAATATACATGTATGTATGGGTTATATTGGAGGATTTTGTTCTATTTAAGGAAAACTATGTGTAAACTCTTAATGAACGATTTACACACTCAATCAGTAATAATTAATCCTTTGTACTACTTTTCTAGTTTTATGAGCATTAACTACAGTAAACTGTTTATTTTTCATCTTATTTATTGCAGCTAGTCAATCAACAGAGGTGAGGAATTCATATATAATCTACATGTCCGACCTCAGCAACCTTGGCTTTTGTGGTTGCAAACAAGAAGATTTTTCCATCCAACTTGTCTGTAGACAAGTGCAAAATTAGCTTCCCCAATAATGAAAGATGTCCTCTCTGATTTTAATGAATGAGATCAAACCATGATTACAGATGTAAGTTAATCCTTTGCCTAGGTATTGAGCGTTTCAAGTTATTTTTTTTAAATAAACATACTTCTTAGTGTTATGAGGCCCTAACCCATTACCAGACAGCAAAATTCTAGACTGTTCCTTTTTGAAAGCTTTAGCAGACAACAATTTCAACTAGATGAAATTTTAAATGACATCTTTCCATTTTTGGTTAGAAAACATGGAAAATGAATTGCTCGTTACGAGCAATTTCTTCATTTTGTACAATGATTTCGCAATTTGTTTATCTCATGGTGCATAAAAAGGCGTCATTATGTGGAAATGGGTTAAGCCAGTAAATTGAATATTTTACATGTTGTTTTTCTTGGACAAGTAGATCTAGTCTTCGGATAAGCAATTTTTCAATTCAGTTTGTCCATGGACAAGCGAAAAATTTGAGGATTTCCACAATCTAGTTTGTAATGGTTTAGTTTAACCCATTACTGCTCATTGATGCTTTTTGTACGCTCCTCAAGATAATGCTTTGGAAAACACTGTCAGTGGAAAATGAAGAAATTGCTTGTGGCAAGCAATTTCTTCATTTCCCACAATGTTTTCTACCGAGAAAGTAGTACAATATCAAAACCGAATAACATTGAAAAATGTCCATCTTCAACTTCTTCAATTTGGACAAGTTCAAAATTCTGTTGTTTCGTATTGGGTTAAACAAACTGTAGAACTTGACAAGGATTGGAGAAAAGCAACAACGCAGTGGATAATCATGTGATACAATATTTTCAGAAAATCTTCAATAATTTTGTAAATACTGGACCGATTTAAATTTGGTTTGAAGCAGAGAATGTGGACAGACATCACACACTAGATGGAAATGATTGATTGTTGAAATATCAACTGATAAAAAAGTTATTGAAGATAAACCAAAATTTTGGTTTATCTTCAATAACATTTTCATCAGTTGATTTTTCAAAAATCCAACACATCCAGCTTGTTCCTGGCATTTTTCCACCTTCTCTACTTCAAGCTGAATTCAAATTGGTCCAGTATTGAAAAAGATATTGAAGATTATCGGAAATTCTGAGTCACATGATTATACACCGTGAACAATATCTGTCAAACTATCAGGCATCACAAAAGCTCTAACTTTGATCATGCATCCTCCGTATTCAGATGAGATAATAGTACAGTGATAGAATTTACGGGTAAAGGAATATCGACACAACATAATTATTGTATATTTTGGGTACCAACAATATCTTACATTCATGGGTACCAACAACATAGCAAAACATCAAAGTACCTCAGATACTTCAACAGCAACACATCCCCACATTAAAACAGCTTGTGCTTTCTGAGTAAAGGAATAATATATCATAAATTTCATCAATTGAAAATCAACATTTTCTTGTAACAATACCTAATTCAGACAACTGAAAAATGAAGCTTTCTACATAAAATAAGACCTGGTTTCAACATCTCTAACAAAAAACCAGCTTGAGAAAACAATTTGAGAAAAAAGGAGAATTATAAAATGTCGAAAACCAGCATTTCAATTCTCCTTTTGCCTTAATATTTTTTGTTTTCTTTCACACAAACCCTATTTCTAATCAGTATCTATTTTGTAGTTTGCATCAGCTTTCAAATTTTGCCATTTGGGAAATGGTTCAAGCTAGATTTTGCGGCAATGTTTAAGAGTTAATTGAATTTCATCATCGTAAATGCAAAACCTCGTATCTCGTTTTTAGAAGATTTAAAAGGGGAAGAAACAAATTGAAAGAACTTTTTCCAAACTGAAAGGTTTTGCTTGTAAATTTGGACACATTGTTCACAATAATGTGTCGTTAATACTGATCAGTAAAAATGTCTCAAAACATACAAGAATGTTCTAAACGGGGCACAAGAATGTTCTAAAGGTTTTACTTTGAGGATCGCAAAAAATCGACATACGAGGTAGTGCATTTACACCAACAATTTATTGGGTTGTGAGGCTTAGGGTTTGAATCCCAGAAACAGGCATAATAATGAGCACTATCAGCACTGGTTTTCTTTGCGAAGTAAAGAATATGGAGCTCAGTATTTGAACACAAGTGTCACAATCACAATATATGCCCCTCTCTTGCATTAAGTCTCCTTTTTCTATAACATAGTATTATATGGCAAAACCGCAATAAAATACACAATGGTCAGGTGACTAGGAATATTCTGTGAAAATTTTATCCAAATCCAAATCTGTCTATAAATGTGGGAGGATACTGTGGTGTGAACAAAATGTGGACATCGAACAAGATACCAATATAAAATTACTAACACTTCCAGTGACACACAAAAAAGAGCTATCAGGGACAGGTTATGCTATCCAAATAAGTGTTTGTAACACAATAACTATTATGCTTACTTGACCAACCAAATCTTTCATGAAGCTGGTTATGCTCAACAAAGGGCAATAACTCTTATAAATATTTTTGGCAAAGTTATGGTTCTAGCGCACTGCACTAATTGCCCTGAATGAGATCTATCCACCAATGAAGTTTTATTAGCATACTTTTGAGTTAAAATCAGGACGAAAATTAAGGTTGAAAATCAACAGAGGGCAATAGTTCCATAAGTATACTGATCAAAGCAAATTTAAGGTTCTAGTGCACTGCACTTGCCCCTTAAGGTATTCCAACTCTAATGAGGCTCACATAACATCGAAATTTTTTGGACGAATGTTTACGACCGTGCCTGGATTGGATTCGGATATGTGTCAGCGTTGCTCGAAAACATCCGATGTTTTATTTATCTCAAAAGGGCCACATTATGGATATTCTACCTTAACAAGATCTATAACCAAATGAATCAAATTTCATGATTCTACCTGGAATACTTTGTGAGTTATGCTCCAAACTAATAATATTTACAAGAAGTCCCCTTTTTTCCGTGGTGAGGCGTCAAATTAAAAAAAAAAAAAGATGTGTTTGTGAAACACAAATGCCCCAAAATGGCCATTTTTCTAAAATGTTAAGTTTTCGTGGAGTAAAGGGTTGATAAGGGTTAATGGATGACCTTGAGGAAGGTCAAATTGCATGGAACAGATAGATATTGTTGAAAGGAAGTTGCATACTAAATTTGAGCTTTGTATGTCAAATAGTTTTGGAGAAATGGCAAAGGTTAAGTTTTCAGGTTAAGTTTTCAGACAGACGGACGGACGGACAGACAGACGGACAGACAGACAGACAGACAGACAGACAGACAGACAGACAGACAGACAGACAGACGACATGAGTAAAACCATATGCCCCCGATCTCTCGATACGGGGGCATAAAAATATGTGAGCATATTATAATAAGAGTTTCATTTGATTTTGCCTGGTGATTGTGGAGAAATTGCTTCAGACGGAAGGACAATAAGATGGACAGACAAACAGAAGGATGGGCAAATTTATGGACTGATGAGGCAGCAGCTATAAACATGCCCTTAGGGGAGCATAAAAATTTATAAACAATCAAAATGTAATCAATCTGTCATTATCTATTGAACAATTACCCAGAAAGTGCTTAAAAAGTTGTAAAATGTAGTGGTGTTGTATTTCTGAAAGAGGTTCCCCAAAATTGATTCTTAAACCCTAGCAGACGACAATTTTAAGCAAATGATATGTAAATTATTTTTTGTCTTTTTGGGTAGACAAGCAATATCTTCATTTCACACAAAATTTTTCTTCCAAGAAAGACAAACAGGAGCTGTCCGAAGACAGCGCGCTCGACTTTACAAGTTGCTTAGTATAAAGGGGGCATAACTCCAAATATAGTGGAGCCAGGGTCATGGGCCCTGGTAGTAAGGTAGAGGGTGTGATGGTGAATAAGTATTCCAAGTTAGGGTTGAATCCCTTTGATAGTATGGAAGTCATTGATGTTCGAAAAAACTTTAACCTTTGTTGCAACGCCGTCACTGAGGCTGAAGCCAAAGCCGATGCCCGGGTGACAGTATAAGCTCTCATTTTCTTCGAAAAGTCAAGCTAAAAAATGTTAAACTTCATTCAATTGAATTTGTTGTCTGCGCAAGCTTTGAGTTTGGGCAAGTCTAGAATTCTGCCATTTGATATTCAGTTAAAACCTGAAATTGTTTTAGAAAGGGTGAAAACCAAGTGAGTTTGAGAAATAGGGTAAGAATTGAATTGAGCCAAGACCTGGAAAAATGTCCCTTAAGGCATTTGAGTCCAACCTGGTTCCAGATGAGCCTGCAGATACACATATCTGATCAAGAACCATGTTGTTCTCCAAAAGCTTTGTCATGGTTTGTAGCCACCATATGAGAGCAACATAGATCCAGGTCAGACTGCACATAGGCACAGCTTGATCTTGAAACATGGCTGTCTAAAATGCTATAAGGGATGTTTTTCCAGATCCCGTCTCAATTGACTTTTTACCTGCATCCCATTTACCAGGTTTGTCTTGATCAAATACAATGTTAATTAAGATAACTGTGGCTAAAGAACAGTAAACTGTACCAATTAAGGATTTAACAAGCTAATTTTACAGCAACTTTCCATATTTAGACATGTGTTGTGACCTTTTGTACTTGGTAACAGCTCACTTTAACTCTTTCCCAAACAAGACCTGGTTTTGACATCCCCTGAACGAAAGGTTTGGTAAAACATTGAGACAAAAGATATTATAATATACAGAAAGTCCTTAGTTAACCTTTTCAGTTGAAACTTGTTGCATCATATTAGGCAATGTGATTTTATCTCAACATATTAAGATTCCACACAGCAGATTTGTTTTCATAGTTTTTGACAAAAATTTGTTAGACGTTGTTTTTATTTCAATCTGATGGCACAACCTGATTTATAATCTGTAAGGATCCCTAAATTGGTGATTTTTTCATGTTACCACTCTATTTTTCAACATATAGGGCCACTATGCTAATGGTTTCACACACATGCACACTAAAGCAAAACTTTTAACTGAATTAGCAAAGACCTAGTCACACACAACTGTATGTCCACATGGACCACATCATATCCAAATGTCATGCATACTGCATTTAAGGGTGACCTTTCTCTGACAGTGATTTGGCAGTTAAGGTAGTCCATCCCTTAGGAGATTTGCACTATGTCAGAACAAGAGATGTTTGTAAAACATATATGCCCCCTCAAGGGCGTACATTTGATGTAGGTCAAAGTCCAAGGTCAAGTTAACAAGGTCCAAGGTCATGGTCAAATATGAAAGGTCTTGGTAGGAGGTGTCTATGTGTGAAATATCAAGGCTGTATACATAAAAGTAAAATGAAATATAGGCCAGGTTAAAGTTTTTAAAAGTAGGCCAAGTGCCAAGTTCAAGGTCATGGTCAAATGTGAAAGGTCTTGGTTGGAGGAGTCCATGTAAAAAATATCAAGGCTGTAGGTGTAAAAGGACATAATATGATATATGCCTGGTTTAAGTTTTTTTTTTTAAAGTAGGTCAAACTCCAAGATCAAGGTTGCAATATTCAAGGTCATGGTCAAATATAAAAGGTCTTGGTAGGAGGTGTCTATGTGTGAAATATCAAGGCTGTAGGTGTAAAATGATATGAAATATAGGCCAGGTTAATGTATTATAGAAGTAGGCCAAACACCAAGGTCAAGGTCACAAGGTCCAAGGTCATGGTCAAATGTGAAAGGTCTTGGTCGTAGGTGTCCATGTGTCAAATATCAAGGCTGTATGTGTAAAATGACATGAAATATAGGCCAGGTTAATGTATCATAGAAGTAGGTCAAAGTCCAAGGTCAGGGTCACAAGGTCCAAGGTCATAGTCAAATGTGATAGGTCTTGGTCGGTGGTTTCCATGTGTCAAATATCAAGGCTGTATGTGTAAAAGGACATGATATATCAGCCAGGTTAATGTTTTTAAAAAGTAGGTCAAACTCTAGGGTCAAGGTCACAAGGTCCAATGTCATGGTCAATTGTGAAAGGTCTTAGTAGGAGGTGTCCATGTGTGAAATGTCAAGGCTGTATGTGTAATAGGTCATGAGATATGTGCCCGGTTTAATTTTTCTAAAGTAGGTCAAACTCCAAGGTCAAGGTCACAAGGTCATGATCAATTGTGAAAGGTCTTGGTTGGAGGTGTCCATGTGTGAAATATCAAGGCTGTATGTGTAATAGGTCATGAGATATATGCCCGGTTTAATTTTTTTCAAAGTAGGTCAAACTCCAAGGTCAAGGTCACAAGGTCCAAGGTCATGGTCAAATGTAAACGATGTTGATAGGAGGTACCTATATGTGAGATACCAAGCCTGTATGTGTACAAAGACATGAGATATAGGCAATTTTAAGAATTAAGTGTAAATTCAACAAAGGGCAATAACTCCAAGAATTTCATCGGCAAGGTTATGGTTCCTGTGCACTGCACCTCTCCATAATGAAATCTATCCACCTGTAAAGTTTCATGATTCTACCTTACATACTTTTAGAGTTGTGCTCCAGACAAAAATCAAGTTATAAAATCAACAAAGGGCAATAACTCCAAAATTTTGATCGCCAGAGTTACAGTTCTTGTGTACTGCACCTCTCCATAATGAGATCTATCAACCTGTAAAGTTTCATGATTCTACCTTACATACTTTTTGAGTTGTGCTCCGGACAAGAATAAATTTTTAAAATCAACAAAGGGCAATAACTCCAAAAATATGATCAGCAGAGTTACAGTTCTTGTGCACTGCACCTCTCCATAATGAGATCTAATCCACCTGTAAAGTTTCATGATTCTACCAAACATACTTTTCGAGTTATGCCCCGGACAAGAATCAAGGTTGAAAATCGACAAAGGGCAATAACTCCAAAAATTTGATCGGCAGAGTTACAGTTCTTGTGCACTGCACCTCTCCACAATGAGATCTATCCACCTGTAAAGTTTCATGATTCTACCTTACATACTTTTTGAGTTATGTTCTGGACAATAATCAAGTTATAAAATCAACAAAGGGCAATAACTCCAAAATTTTGATCGGCAGAGTTACGGTTCTTGTGCACTGCACCTCTCCACAATGAGATCTATCCACCTGTAAAGTTTCATGATTCTACCATACATACTTTTTGAGTTATGCTCCGGACAAGAATCAAGTTATAAAATCAACAAAGGGCAATAACTCAAAAAATTTGATCGGCAGAGTTACAGTTCTTGTGCACTGCACTTCTCCATAATGAGATCTATCTACCTGAAAAGTTTCATGATTCTATCTTCAATACTTTTCGGGTTATGCTCCGGACAAGATTTGGTCTACGGACCGACCGACCTACCGACCGACCGACCGACCGACACTTGCAAAACAATATACCCCCTTTTTCTTCGAAAGGGGGCATAATTATTCATTCGACGTCGAAAACGTTCGGCAGTGGAACTTTCCACCGCTAAATGTTTTCTCGGGGAAGAGCCCCGACCCCCTTAAGAGCAAGGATACCCCCTTGTGCTCTCCCCCTTTTGGGCATACGGCGCTTGTGCATAATACAAATAAATTTTTGGCTACGCCCATGCGATACATAGCAAATACACTGAAAAATCTGATGATTTATGAATCTCAAAATTGCCACATTACAGGTATTCTACCTTAATGTGTGTGTGACTGAGCCTCATGACATTGAGTGATATGGCCAAAGTTGATTCAAAAACGTGATTACATTTAGGAAGAATTTAGACTGTTCCAGTTTGAAGATGCTACAGATGACAATATGGGTGTTGGTACAGATAAGAATTGTTTACAATATATCACATTAAATATTGGGAAAAAAGAAGAAATGCTGGGTATCAGAATTTTTTTTGTTGTGTTATTTTTTTTCCATACCTAATAGGGCATCAAAGTCAGGTCTTGTTTTAGAAGAGGTACATGACTATTATAGTATTTTAATGCCCACTCAGATCTTTGTATGTCTTTGAACCAACTTTGGTCATTTCATCAGTGAAGATAAGACAAGGACATGCTTGGAAGAAGGAAGCCAGGTTACACTACACACAACATATAAAGTTACACATTACCTCCACATACTCTACACATATGTCAGCCCACATCAGCATAGACATGGCAACCTAAAATCATACAAGGAGCATACAAGGATAATATACAAGGTCAATACAACAACATCAATCTTCAAACTTAGCCCTTTCCTAAACAAGACATTGTTTTGACATACCAAAAGGGAAGGCTTGGGAAAAAATAGACAAAGAAGAAAATGCTGAAAATCAGCACTTTCTCCTTTTACCTAATTTTTTCTCTGCTTTATTGCGCACAAATACTACGTTTAACAACATCCATTTTGTTGTCTATAACAGTAGATTTCAAATTGGGACACCCCAAAAAATTGTTGTTTGGGAAAGGGTTAATCTTTTCATGCTGCATTGTGACAAGCAGGCAGTATAGGACAAGACCAGCATACACATTATGTGCAGACTGGTCTTGTTCTACACTGCCTGTCAAAGCAACAAAAATAGAGAGACAAGAAATGACTGGAATATTTTCACTTACAGCTGAATAATCACTGATCAGCATGAAAAGAATTTGAATTTCAAGACAATATTAGGGATGTGAATTTAGGATGAAAGAGAGTGCAATAATAACAACATAATAAAATTATGCAAATTGTTTTGTATTAAGCACCATTTCTATGATGCTCATTGCTGTCTAAAATGACAAAACCCCCACAATATGTGCAACGTCAGGTGACAAGAGATAATGTTTGAAAATCGGTATGTAAAAAGACTTGTGTTAGAAAGATGTCAACAAACATAAAGAGACAGACAGATTGAGAAGACAACATGACAACAAATTTTAACAACAATGTTTTGCCCCTGATCTGTATCAAATACTTTTCAATGTTAAGTTCTAATACATGGAATTTATTTAGGTGATGCCTACTGTAATTCTAAGTTCAATTTCTTGTTACAATCATGTTTTTTTTTCATTGCAAAGGGAGGCACACAAAACAAGTTCACAGATTCTTCACACACGATATAAACCTATAATAGAGTGGTAACAAATAAACAAGTACTCGCTAAAATGTACTGTTACAAAATCCAATTGTCTATTACCTCATTGCCAATAAAAAAATGTCAGGAAATGTCTAAAATTGCATTTTCATACATATTTTCTATCATTGGTTGTTCCAGTTTTTTTTATTTTTTGAATAAGGGAGATAACCTGATATGACTTGATTTTTCTAACTATGGATTATCTATCTTTCTTGACTACAAAATGGCAGATTTTGGTTTAAGGAATGAATGCAATTTTATTTTTTTCATGCAGGTATGAAAAATAAAATCTAATCATACTGTATGAATCCCCGAAGCGGTTCATACAAAAGTGTGATTAGATTTTATTTTTCATACCTGCATGAAAAAAAATAAAATTGCATTCATTCCTTATAATTTAATAATACATTTTTTTACCGTAAAAAGTAATATTTGCGACTAGAAAAAATGAGATATCATCCAAACAATGTTCAAAGAAGCGGACAGATGTGCGATATCTGGCCACTGCCAATTAAGGTATTCAGATCTTACGCACATGCCTTTCCGTGACAAAACTTTAAATGACGTCATAAAAAGCGCCCGTAACTGCAACATTGTTTACAGCAAATTCAGTCATCGTAACGTTATTTTCCATCCTCTCAAGTGCGTTTTAAGCAATATGTCTTTGAAATTGAGTTTGTTTCATCTAGAAAACCTATTTAAGAGTAAGATTTAATGATAAAACTTGCAGTTTACTACTCAAAACGAACGTAATATGCTGATTTGTACAGGGCACATCCATTTATCCATATTGTTGACTTAGAAAGAAGTTCCGGCAATGCCAATTTTTTATGCTCCCCGAAGGGAGAGCATATAGTCGCCGCTTCGTCTGTCCATCCGTCCGTCCGTCCGTCATTCCGTCCGTCCGTCCGTCCGTCCAAAGCGATTTCTCCATAACCCTTGGGCCAAATCAAATGAAACTTACCATGTGAACTCCCTATGACTAAATGCCGATGTACTTTTCCCGGTTTTTTGATTTGAGGCCTCGTCACGGGAAAAGGGGGCTTAAGGTGAAATACAATTTTTCTTTAATTTCTCCTAGTCTAATGGTCAGAATTTGATGAAATTTCATATTTGAGTAGCAAATCAGATGCCCTTGACAATAAACTATTTAAAATTTGCGTATACAAAATATGTCATGGAAAAAGGGGGCTTAACATTTGTTAGCTTTATATTAGCTCTGCATGGCATATATTTATTGTGACAATGCCTTATTCGGGGAGCATTGTCCGTCTCTGACGGCTCTTGTTTTTCATAGAGTTATGAAAAAAAATTTGCCAATCAAAACGCTTGGATTTTCATGAAATTAACTTATATTAAATTTTTACTTAGTGTGAATATAACTTTTGAAAAGTGTTTGTATTTATTTTTAACATCAATTCAAATGGACATGATTGTTGCATTAAAAGTTTTGTTGAATACAATGAAATAAAATACAGCGTTTCAATACCTCTTCATCTTCCAAAGTGAAAATACCTCCCCCAACATTCTTATACAGCTCTATCACACCTGCAAATATAGTGAGAAAAGGGGATTTAGCTTTACTTTTGTCATGTAAGAACCATACCGACAGTCATAAAGTTGTATTACACAAACTATGACCAAACAGCATCACTCTGTTGAAAGTCAAATATTCTACAATCAAAGGAGAACTTTCAATACCATTTTGGAGAATGAGAAAATATGATCTCTAAATGGTTCTCAGAAAAGAAAAGTTTCAATATGGCACATGCTGTAAATTGTGGTAGAAAACAAGATAAGAATTTGTCACCAGAGGGCCACGATGACCTGAGAATATATCAGCATGTTAAAATTGAGCCAATTCTTTGACCTATAAAGCAGTAACAAAGGTATATAACTTACTGTCACAAACCTTTTGTGCAAGTTTTCTCTTGACAGGTCAGTAGTTGTAAAAGCAAAAGTTAAAACAAAGTAAAAAAAAATATCGAAAATAGTGTTTCCTTTCATGCCAGGTCTTGTTTGGGTGAAGAGGTACACAAAATGTAAGAGCCTATTACCTGTCATGGTTCCGTCAGCCTTCAGTATGGGCAGACCTAGTACAGACTGACATTTCTCCCCTCCTACAGCCAAGCCTTCTGGAAATCTATCATCCTAAGAAACAATAACAAAAGTGATATTTATTAGTGAAATTTGAGAAACAATTCCCTGCTATTTTGTTTTTGCTAAAGTAGGACCTCGATTTTTGACTATGGCCCATATGGATGGCCTTGAATTTGGTTTTTAAAGATTCATAATTGACAAATTATACTTACTTGCTTAATATGAGCTTGAGTCTTGAAAGCTATTAAAAGATGATAAATGAAATAGCAAGTTTTCATAATGCAGACAGAGACAGACAGACAGATGGATACAAGTACAGCAATGTAGTCAGAATCTTTTGGTAAGGACCAATCAGTATGAGAGAAACACAAGATCTTATGATTGAATACAGTTTACAATATTAACAAACTTACAGCTAATATATCCCCAGTTCTGACAGCTTCCCCTGTATATGCCACATACCCAGCTAGTGTCGTAGATAGGCGAGCTTTCCCAATACATGATGAAGAGACTTCACTGCTGAAAATATAGTACAATAGTGAAAGTACCAGCTAAAATACTGACAATAATACCAAACTATATAAGTCAACAATTTTCCATAAATATTGACTAAAAATGCATCCTTTTGGAGAAAAATATATCAGCAACTCAAGACATTTTGAAAGAGACACCTCATGTAATACTGCAGCGTTTCTTGCTGGTGTGTATAAATTTATTGTACTTACACTAAAAATGTTTAAGACAAAACTTTGGTTGGATTAATGACTACAAACTACCAGTAAGGACATTTTTCTTAATTAAGCAATCTGCCCAAAGTTTGTTTGGACATTTGCTTGAGCCAATTGTCTTTCCAGAGATAATACTCCTATCATTGTTTCTTTGTTGATTCTAATGTCTAAAAATTCTTCTACCAATGCTCAAGCCATAAATCACCCTAAATGATAGGCATGATTGATGCAGTGACATTTAAAGTAACACCATAATACAGCAATTAACCCATTACCAAACAACAAAATAATAGCCTAGTCCATACTCATGGGTATTGCAGACGACAATTTCCATTGAACAAAATTTAACATTTTTGGCCTTTCTTGGTAGAAAACATTGTGGGAAATGAAAAAATTGCTTGTCACAAGCAATTTCTTCATTTTCCACAATGTTTTCCAAAGCCTTTATTTTGTAGGGCGTCCAAAAGCGTCAATGTGTGGGAAAGGGTTTTAACCAACTTTTGTGAAGAATCTCATTCAAGTCTTTATCTTAACCCTTTCCCAAACTACAAAATTATACGATGGTCCAAATGGAAAGCTGTTGCTGACGACAAAATGAGAGTATATAAAGATCAAGTTTGTGTATGATATAGCTTAGAAAATATTGAGACAAAAGAAGAAAATGCTGATTATCAGCATTTTCTTCTTTTGGCTCAATGTTTTTCTAGCTTTTTGTATTAGGGATGTCAAAAGTAGGTCTAGTTTGGGAAAGAGTTTAACATATAAATGGAGTGTCAGAAATAAAAGATAAATGTTTGAAGGAAATACTGGCTTTGTTTTGTTATTGGATAGAAAGTTTTCGTGGTTTTATGTGTACATTTCTTTAGCATTAGCCTAAAATAAGTTGTCTTGAGGAAACATATATCGAAAGCAGCTTTTTGTCAATTTAAAAGCATTCACTCATATCAAATTTTGTGTGTGCAAATCATTCTGTTAGGTTTCAAATGATAAAGAGCTGTTACTGAGAATGTTGTTGTACAAACACAACATTCAATACAAGCCACAAACTTCCCATCTAACTAAGTCCATTAAAGAAAAATTGTCCATTAGGGAGAGACAGAGACTTTTTCTTAATTTTTGACCGACTCCCATGGTACTACAAGGGCTATCTAGGCTAAGGAATAGCTTATGCAAACAAAGATTGTGTGCTTATTATTAGTTAAAGGTTTCTGGTAGTATATTCCGTTTTTATTCACCTGACAGGGTGTGGCTAAGTAAAGAGGTTATTCGACGAGTTTACTTCTCGATACCTTGGTTGATAGAAGAGAAAAAACGTGCGGCACGAGCATGAACATATTTCAAATTGAAACAATGGGCGATTTTAAAATGTGTTGTCATAAAACCTCGTAGCTACAGATTGATTCACGCTGTAGTTATAATGTTTTGCAACAATACCGACGAATTAACGCTAATCGAGAAGGCTGTTTCTCCCCAAGCTTAAATGGAATGAACCGTTTACTAAGCTCCGCCCTGTCTCCCGAATAATAACAGAATATACAGATCTTTGTCTGCTGGATCCACGAGGTAAAAAGTGTACAATATTTAGATGCTGATACTGGCTTTAGCAGACAGAGCATACCAAGATCAGCCTGCACATATGTGCAGTCTTATCTTGGTCTGCCCTGTCTGTTTTATTAAACAAGGATTACTTACTTGTTATTAGAGATGGGTTTCTGGTAGTACAGATCTTTGTCTGCTGGATTCACAAGGTAGAGACTGTAGTCTTCTGCAGATGTGGCTGCAATATAAAATACTTATAAATATAGCATGTAAAACTTCAAAATATAATATTATGGTATGTCAAAAACATGTACATGTGACAAACATATTCAGGCAATTATAACACCTGTAGATTACTACAACTGCTGGAACAAACACACTTTTTGAATGCATTTTATACTCCACATAGACAAGTTTTAGAGCCATTCATTACAATTGTTTTTTGCATACAGCATGAAAATATATGTACACACTTCAGGAAATGAAAGGCAAACATAAACTATATTGAAATCAATACTTGTAGAAAATTACATGAGTTGTATTAAATGTTTGATTGTGTATATCTTAGGTCAGCTTATTACTGACTTAGTTTTAAAGCCATGTAAGCTCATGTAATGAAAAAATGATTACCTGTAGCAATACAACTTGCTAGCTCTATCAAGACTTGAGCTTTGTTTGTGTGATTGTGTATATCTCTGGTAAGTTCATGTAAAAGACTCCATTTCTTAGAATGTAGAGAGGCCTGAAATTCAAATACAAATGTGCACAAACTGTTGGAACATGACTGTGATAAACAGGCACTGGTAGCGTAGGCCAAGGTCAAGGTTAGTCTACATTTTCATTTATCAACAAAGCATAGGGTAACCCTTCCCAAAACATGACCTGGTTTTGACGTCCCTAATAAGATAAGCTTGAGAAAATATTGAGGCAAAAGAAGACAAGAGCCGTCACAGACGGATTATGCTCCCCGAATAAGTGTTTGTCACAAAATAAAAACTATCATACATTAAGCCCCCTTTTCCCAAGACAGCTTTTTTGTACACACATTATTTATAGACAATGGTCTAGAACATCCTATTTATTACATGAGCACAAAATTTCATTAAATTCTGACCATTAGATGAAGAGAAATAAGAGAAAAACTAATTTTTACACTAAGGCCCCTTTTTCCATGACGCAGCCTTAAAATTTACAAACGGAGAAAAAAGGTCCCTAGGTATTGACTCAGGGAGTTCACATGTGAAGTTTCATTGAATTTGGTCCAAGGGTTGCTGAGCTATGGCTGCGGACGGACGGACACACGGACACAGACACACGGACGGACGGACAGTGTGGCGACTATATGCTCCCCCGAAATTTTTTCGGGGAGTATAAAAATGCTGATAATCAGCATTATCAGCCTTTTCTCCTTTTGTCTCAATAGATCTATTTTCTGTGCTATTTTGTAATATCATATCTTTTTCAACAGCCATTTCAATGTCTGCAACAGCTTTCACAGTAGACCACACTCAAATGTTGTTGTTTTGAAAAGACATAACACCAAGAAAATCTATCAAACTATATATGCCAGACTTCAGAGCTTTTCTCATTTATAAGTTACCATAAATACAAGCAGATTTATGACACAAACAACAGGATTTTTCATCAACACCTGTTGCAAGTAGCAGGAAGGTAATTAACAATATCTGCACAGGCATGCGGAAATTATTCTTGTGTAATCTTTTATTTGACATTTCTCTAAGCCATCTCAAATTCAGTATGTCCTTTGAATGGATATAAAAGTGTTCAGACAATCGGGTCAAAATAAAAATCACTTGATCATGTATTTTCTTGGGTTCCACGAGGACTAGGACGATTTGAGGCTCTAAAATGTTAAACTTTAGGGTATACCCTGTATGGTTGGCAGAATTCATTACTTTCTGAAGAAGCAATTAGATTTTAGGCTTTTCCAAATTGAAAGAAGCTACAGAAAACATCAATAACGTTTATGTAACTAGAAAGCCTCCATGCTATAGTATGAAAACCTAGAAAGGATATGAGAAAATGCTAGTCATCAGCAATATCTTCTTTTCCTATAAGCTAAGTTTTCTTAACCTGTCAATCACTGTTTGTTAAAGGGTAAAAACTTCCCTTCCCTACATTTATATACTTAACATTCTACAACTTAACCTTTCCCAAACGACAAAATTTTGGACTGGTTCAATTTGAAAGCAGCAGCAGATGACAAACTAAATGTTGATAACTATAATATTTGCGTAAGATATTGCACAGAAAATATTGAGGCAAAAGGAGAAACTGCTGGTTATCAGCATTTTCTTCTTTTGTCTCAATGTTTTCCCAAGTCTTTACTAATACAGATATCAAAACCAGGTCTTGTTTGGGAAAGGGTTAAGCCATCCAAATGGTTTCTTCAGGGTTCACCCCCCCCCCCCCCCCCGGAAAAAATAATTTTAAGATCGAGAATTGTTCTAGAATTTAAATGGTACTTCTAGAACTGTTCTAGAACAGTTCTACAAGTACCATCTAATGTTCTAGAACAGTTCTAGAACAGTTCTAGAACTAGAACTGTGTTCTTGAACCATTTTTGCAGGGGATAATCTCTAGCAATAGAAACCAGGCTGATCCTTACCTTCCATTTGGACTGTGATGCTTTACGGTCAGCGATTATCTCCCCTGTAATACACAAAATACATTCTTTTGTTTGTATTATTAATTAAAATATACATGGTTTTGAAGTCATAAACATGAGTCAATATCACTTCAGTGTTTATTTTTAATGTTGGGGGAAGGTGGTCAGGGCCTATAGGTGGGGGAAAATTTGCGCTTGAATGCCCCAAAAGGGGGGAATTTCAATACATGCTTGTACTCTCAAATACAGTGTTATAAATGCATTTAACTTGCTTGTACATCATAATGGAGCATTCAAACAACCATTGGAACTGTTAAAGATGCTTAGAATCTAAATATTATTTGGATTTTTCTTTGCAACAAAAAAAACTAGTTCCAGGAGGGGAAAATTTTTCTGAAATGGGGGAAAAAAGTATATTCCCCAGAGAGGGGAAAGGGGCCCAATAACGACCACTTTTTTAAGAAAAAAAATCACTGCACTTTCAAATTTAGCTGGTACATTAATCTTGTATCTGTATTTACAGAACAACAAATGACTTCACACAAATCTATCTCTTTTTTTTTTGTATCGCACCTGCAACCCCATACATAAATTTAGTTTAGTTCTTTGTCAAACAAAAACTGTCTTTGACCTTCTTAAGAAATAAGCATCTGAAAGCATGATCCATATGGTTATGTGAAGCAGGTTTCAAATCGGACCACCCCATAAGCAACTTTGTTTGGAGACAGGTTAAAAATTAAAATGAAATTCCTTATTCCTGAACTGCTTCCATTAGAGCAACAAAATAAATCTTGTAGAAAGGTGTTATTTACAATATATTTTACAACCTTTTCAAAATGGGGGAAAATCTGACTGTTCCAACTTTAAAGCCTCAAGCTTTTGATATATTATGTTACTTTAAAGTTTTGATAAGCCTGTTAGCCTGAAAAACCTGGAGTTATGTGTATCGATAAATTGATAAGCCAACTGTTGAAAGTGTCAGTATTGTAAAGGTTTATATTGCTAGTCACATTTAAAAATGCCCTAACTATAGCTTGTCAAAGCTATTGTTAGGTCATTTTTTAAAGTAACAAACAATGTTTTGTTACAAGAGGGGGATTTATGAGGTTTTTAGTACCTTGGAATGTCATCAAATATATCCAACCTAAATATTATAGAAAAATTTACGATAACACAATTTACTTTCACCTACTTCTTTGTTATAGGCTAGCTAATGATAAATGACCTTGCAGAACAGGTAAAATAGCTAGGGACGTTCTGCAAGGTCAAACATTGTGAGCTATAAATGCATATCAAAGTTTTGAGGTATGTCGATCTAAAAGGTGACGATAAGTCAAGGACATTGTACTGATATTGCAATGCAATTCTAAAGAATAATTGAGCCTTTTTTTCTGTCCTGCATATTCTCGTTCATAGCTTTTTAAAAATCTCCTAATACACACAATTTTTAAGGATGCACAATGGATTGTAACTTGTAAGACAGGCTGTTATTATAACATGATGTTTCAGTCAGTTTGGTAGAAACTTCATATCTTTCAATAAGGGGAACTTGCATTCTACATATTTCAATTGAATTTAATTTTTCGGTCTCAATGAAGTTTTCAGAAAGATATTATTATCTAATCACCAATATCTATTTACCAAAATGATGAAATTCAATTTTAATTTCAATTATTTTTGAACTGAAACTTTATTGTATATATGTATTGATAAGGGCAACATGTCTCTGTTATTGGAAAATTCCTAAATCTCAATGAAAAGAGAAGATTTTGGTTAGCAAACAAGCAGAGCCCCGTTTATGAATATGTAAACAAGTAATAACTGTTGAATCAATATTTGCAGACAGGATTCCCCACTTTAACACCTACAAAAATTAAAAGTCCAATTATTTTGAATGGCATCCACTGAGCGCAAAACCATTTTAAGTGCCTATGCAGATGCATAGGCACTTGAAATGGTGTTGCACTCAGCAATGGGCATATACATAACCTTTAAGAACTAGAGTCAATTTAAGAATGTTTTGATTTGACCTTTTCGCCTTTAGAATAAGATTTAACAGAAGCCAATGTATGTTTTTGTTAGAAGTGTGATGTTGATAAGAGTTTTCAGTGCTGCGCATAATGTGAAAGCTCAATATATAGGCTATAGTTTCATTTGCATTGTAGGCTATTGTATGTTCAATTTGCAAAAGTTATAAACCATGGCAACAAAATTTACAAAATAAACTTCAACTCTGGAAACTTTGAATTACATTTCTATAAAAGATGATGATAGATCTAGATCTAGATGATGATCTAAATATAAATTGCTGCAAATCTTTTTATAAGTTTCAGTGCCTCATATCAAGTAAGATCTAGTTTGGTAGAAAGGTAATCCGAGTTTTCTCTGATGAAATTCGCTCATTGATATGGTGATGTCGCTCATTTACATCAGAGCGCACTACCATTCAAAAACAACGGAAAGTCCGACACAAGTTGTGGCGCTTTGTTCACTGTAAGATCTTAAACGATATCCTTCAAACGCCTTATGATACCGATCAATGAACCATTTATTGTCATGCCTGGTGAAAAATTTAAGACCAACATGTATTTCTAAAAGGTTTATAGGCAATGTTTTGCAACAACCCTCACCTGAACGGCCATTTTTTACAATGACATTCTTTCCGCTGTTTTTGAATGGTAGTGCGCTCTGATGTAAATGAGCGACATCAACATATCAAAGAGCGAAATTCATCAGCGAAAACTCGGATTAGTAGAAAGGATCACAATAGAAAGATGAAAAAGATGATTAGATCTACCCTAAACTTCAATAAAACTGAGATGTTCTTCAATCATTTTAGCAGGAATGTCATGGCAGACAAGCAAAATGAATCCTGTCCCAAACAAGGGCTGTTTTTTTACATCCCTAAGAAATGGCATGTGAAAATATTGAAGCAAAAGAAGAAAATGTTGATAACCAGTATAAACCTAACCTATCCAATTAATCTATGTGGCTTGTTATTGAAAAGAAGAAAACCAGTTTGACTTACCATTCAACTTACCGTTGATTGTGTCCCCGTGACGTTGACGTCGTACTTGTTCCTTCCACGCCGTCCAACGTTGTAGACGTTCCTGGTTGACGTGATTCAACACGTAGTTCTCCAGAAAGTCCGGGTTGTCGTTCAGGTACTGCAACACCAAGTCAGAACTCAGATCTGGAACGAGAAACAGTAGAATTTAATGAATATTAACAAATTTCTGCAAGTTGACTAACTACCCGTGGTTTGACCTCCGGATGATACCGATAGACGGCGCCTAAGAAGTTCAAGAAGGTGTGTGCAGACGAAAAAGTTAGCCACCCGCGCAAAATCAAACTTCAACCTCTTTTTCTACACGGTGGTAAACAAGTTCGTCATTTTCGCTCTCAACATTTATTTTTTCATCGTCAACAGACTTTGTTTAGACAACAAAAAAGATAAGCATTTTACTCACAATTTGATGACGTACGTAATCAATCACGTGCGATGTATGATTTAGCCGGGAAGACCTGACAAAAATATCCAGGTCGTACTTGATTAATCTTCTCCTTGTTTTAGACTGGATAGCTGATACAGACCGACACCCACCGTTAGTGTTCAGGATATTTTTGCGTAAATTAGATCTAGATTCTAATGCTAAATTATTATTCTCTGTATGTTCAATTTTTTAAATATGTTCAATATCTCTGATGAGTCAAACATTTATTCAAAGATTCAAGCGGTGAGCTTTTTGAATATCTATGATATAAATCACAATAAAATAGTAATGTGTGTTACATATAAAAACACATTTAGAATCACATCATGTCATTTATTATATGTTTTCAAGACTTAGCAAGCCATGTAGACACTTCCAGTGGGATCTTTCCCAAAGCAATTAGAGCGGCGATTCTTAGTGGCATTTCGAGAAAATAGCCTCAGCAGTTTGTCCATTTTCCACATACATGTAGTTTTCTCCACTAACCACAATTTATGTCATATTTGATTTTGACCAAGAAATAGTTGGGCTATATGATGACTGTTCTTTAACAAGAGGATATCATTAAAAAATGTCGACACAAGAATACGCCATCGCAATATTCAGGACCATATAGATTCGTATTTGAAAATAAAGAGGGAAAAATTCAATCTATGTTGCCAATACTTGCATATCGGGGTTATTTCCCATTTAATTTTAATCATATGCAAACTTGTACGAATAATTTCGTTACTGGGGAATGGTTTATCCATTAGGCCTACAAGACGGGGGGATCACATTGGTTCAAATTTAAAAAATGTTGCATACGACACATGGGCGGATCTAGAGGGGGATCAGGGGGGGGTCCGGACCCCCTCCCCTGGCATTGGCCGAAAATTAAATTTTGACAATATAAATTTAGTGAAATTTACACACTTACTACATTTTAAACCATTATTTGGGCTTGGACACCCCCATCCCCTGGAAAAAAATCTTGGGCTTGGAACCCCCCCCCCCCTTGAAAAAAATCCTGGATCCGCCCTTGCGACAATATCGAACGAATGAAATTATACATTTTGTACATTCTGGGTAGAAAACATCGTGGGAAAATGCAGACACTGCACTTGTCACAAACAATTTCTTCGTTCACAACAATGCTTTCAAGATCATTTATGTTGTGGTGCGCCAAAAAAAAGTCATCATATGACATTGGTGTTAGTATCATCTATTTATTATTATTTCTTTCTTTTAAGAATGTCCCAGTTTTACATGACCAGGCAGCCCGTATAATAAACTGGCTGATACATAGTTTGTCGTCATTGGACTAAACGAACCATTAACTGAATTCAGATTTGAGTATGTCATATGAAGTCATTGTCACATACAATGAAACCAATTATATCACGAAAATACTCATTAGCACTAATAAATGTACCGGCATAGCCTTTTCATACAAAAATATAACCTATTTGAGTATTTGTTTCTTAGCTCTTTATAAAGTGTCTAACATGCAACTACTCAAATACAACATTTCGTTGGTTTTCACCAAAAACCTCGTAACTGCAGCTTGGTTTAAGCTGCAGTTACGAAGTTTTTGGTGAAAAGCGAAATTGTACAGCCTTACAAAAAACTAGCTCCTTTTGTGGAATTCAAAACACATTTTTATGTTTTCTGCGATTAGTAGGTAGGCCTACATGACTGTATTTTCTATCTTAATTGATATGAATGGGGATGGGACAAAACATTACGCATTTGACCAAGTTACGAAACAAATTTAGGCAAGCCAGCTATTGGTACCATAATGCAGTTATGTTTCTAGTCTCTGTAAGGAGCGTGATGTATGTGCAACATAGTCGACAAAAGTTCCCTCTACTCGCAATCCCATTCCATGGATTGAGCTAGGAATGGCTTAAAAGGTAGAATACCTATATAATGTTTTGTGTGCTATTATACTCCTAAGTGTTACCATTATGTAACATCCATGTTGTCTGCAGCAGCACTTTAATTTTGCCTCCCTGTATTTCCTTTTGGGATATGGCTAAAGGGGCGGTATAAGTCACATGGTCTAAACACACACATATACACACGCACAGCACGCACGTACGCACAAAAATATGTGAAGTTTTTCTATGGTCAACTTGAATGGTGGTGAAAATGAGAACACCATGTCAAAGAATAATTCGGAAATACGAAATAAATTTGGCAAAGCATCGAGAATTACACCCAACAAACAGTATTTAATCTACGTTGTATTTTGAGTTACTGTGCAAATTAGCATTCGGAATTTGTGTCCAGGGCGCAAGTCATGTTTCTATTAACAGTCAATATGATTGTGGTGTCATCATTGGGACATTCTCATGACTGTATATATTCAAAATAGTTACCAGGCATCGTATTCAAATTGTGAAAAAATGATTGGTGGTTCCATGTTTGCATGTTTTAATCGTGAAAATGATAAGTTTTTAAATAGTTTTGTTCAATGAAGGCTTTTTTGTGTTCAATTTCGTTGAATTACAGGTTATATCTTCGGTTAAACGCCTATTCATGTAATGGGCTAATGCCTATGATTAACATGTCTTATTTTGGCATGTAGTCGGATTAAATTCGGGCACGACATATTGGTGGATTGTATTTTTGTGACAATTCATCTATCTTTGTTAAAACCTTTTCCAAACGACGAAATTCTAGACCAGTCCAATTTGAAATGAGATACAAATAACACAATCATTGATATCAAAAAGCGGTAATTGTGTAGGTCCCATATAAGAGCATATAAACTATTGAGAGAAAGGAGAAACTACCGATCATCTGTAATTTCTTCTATTACCCCCAATGTTTCCCAAACCTTTTTCTATAGGGACGTCAAAACATGCATTGTTTTTGGTAAGGGTTAAGTTCATATTCAATCCTTAGCATTAATAAAGCATTCTAGCCATCCCAAGCAATACCTTGTTCAACCGATAAGACTCTTAAGATGGACACAATTTTTAATCCTTTCCCAAACAAGACCTGGATTTGACGTTCCAAATAGAAAAGGTTTGGGAAAACATTGAAACAAAAGAAGAAACTGCTGATAACCAACAGTTTCTCCTTTTGTCTCAATGCTTTCTTTGCAATATCTTATGTAGATCTAACCGTTATCAACATTTATTTTGTCGTTTAATTGTAACAGCTTTCAAATTGGATTACCCTAGAATTTTGTCGTTTGGGAAAGGGTTAAAAAGAAAACGTTGATAGATGGCCTACCCAGTATTTTCGCCTGTACTCTCATTGGTTTCCTCTATAAAATACGTAGGCCTACACCAATTGCAATCACTAAAAAGCATTAATTCTATCGTCTGCGACTTCTTTCAAATTGGATCAGTAAAACAATGTTGTTTTGGGAAATGGTTAGTTAGCATTGCGTAGATCTGTCCGTTTCGTGAAAAAAGGAAAGAATGTTTGGCCAGGAATTTCTATAATAAGGTGCATATGTAGGTAAAAACTTATTCAATTTTGGATTTAAAGTGTCTTTGAAGTTACGTAATTAGATGATATTCATAAAAATGCGAGAAAAGAGCGTAAGACGTAAATCCCGTATATGGTCATTGATGCGAAAATATCCCCTATATAACAATGTATAATTATGCATATTAACCCTTTCCCTAACAAGACCTGGTTTTGACGTCCTTAATAGAATAGGCTTGTGAAAACATTGACACAAAAGAAGAAACTGCTGATGACCAGCAGTTTCTCCTTTTGCCTCAATATTTTCTTGGCTATATCACACACAATTCCAATCTTTGTTGACATCCATTTTGTTGTCTGCAGCAGCTTTCGAATTGACCACCCTAAAAGTTTGCTGTTTGGAAAAGGGTTAACAATAACTGGGGGACACAGGCTTTACAGGGGTGAAGCGTCATACAAAAATGGAATCGTGGAACCCTAGACAAGACATAGTTTTGAGTCCCTATCATAATAATATAGGTTGGTGAAATGTTGACAGAAAAGAAAGAATATTCTTCCTGATAATCAGCAGTTTATTGTCTTTAATTGTCACCTTTTTCTATGATTATTATAACATGCAGTTTTTTCTCTTAGCATTAATTATTTTGTTGACTGCATCTCCCTCCGAATTGAAAATAATGCCCCGTTTGGGAAAGGAAAAGTGCAGGCTAGGCCTAAAATATCGAGGTAAAATATTGAATCAAAAGGCGATCATGTTAGTAAATTTTTTTTTTTTTTTTTTTTTTTAAGTTTTTCTATCGAGGACGTCAAAGCCAGGTCTTGTCTTGGAAAGGGTTAAATAAGTTTGTCATTGGTAAAGGTCTATTATCATTATGATTTGATCTTGAGTATTTGGGCCCGTGGGAACAGGTGGTTAGGAGGGGCTAAGCCCCCCCCCCCCCCGAATATGCCAAAAAAATGCCGAATTTTCCTCATTTTACACTAAAAATTTAGAGAAAATGCATTTTCGAGTTTGATATGCCTACCTACAATATCAATTACCAGAAACACTCTTTGATTTTGAAGGGTGGATGTAGCCTTGAATGTTGAGACAAAAGGAGAAAAAGATGTTTATAAGCTAATATTAGCGCAATGTTTTCCCTTGTCTGTTAGGGATGTCATAACCATGACTTGTTTTGGGAAAGGGTCAAATCAAGTTATTGTTTACCAAATACTCAAGATCAAATCGTAATGATAATAGACCTTTACCAATGACAAACTTATTTAACCCTTTCCAAGACAAGACCTGGCTTTGACGTCCTCAATAGAAAAACTTAAAAAAAAAAAAAAAAACGTATTTACTAACATGATCGCCTTTTGATTCAATATTTTACCTCGATATTGTAGCCTACTCTTTTCCTTTCCCAAACGGAGCATTTTTTTTTCAATTCGGAGGGAGATGCAGTCAACAAAGTTCTACCTTTCAATGAAGTACATATTAACGTGTGTTTCACGTTGCGTCTGAAATCAAGGCCTAGCACTTGGTATGTAGGCCCTACTGGAAAATGCTATGACCAAAAAATGTCATTTTCCAGTAAGTCTAAGAGAAATCGCTACCCTCATTTTATCGTCTTCAATGACTTTAGATCAGTCCAATCTTTTATAAATCTAGCCTGAGAAAGAGTAAACTGGGCTACCAATATCATGAATATCGCCTTATCTGACTATGTCAACAATACGAGCAGGCTATGACGTCATGATTGACCCCCTGCCTTATTCGATCTTTCTACTTGAATAAGACAGGATTTGTGTGAAAGAAAGGCGTATTGTACGATAAATAGTCCCTTCATTGTTAGACACGTTCAATATCTAGGAGAAATGGCGCTATTTGTATAGGTAACTGAACTCTCTCCCCTTTCAACCCGTTTTCCGATTTTTAGAACCCTATTAGACAGTGGTAGTGGAACCTCTAAGAAGATAATGGGTGAAATGAAAATGCTGAATACCAGCATTTGAGAACTACTGTCCTTTCAACATGCCAATCGCCTTGCAATCGAATGAATTCCGTGAAATTAATGTCCTCGTCAGGAACTTCTTTCAGTACGGGAACGGGTGACGGCCATGTATTAGATAGAGGCTGTATAATAGATTCTACGCGAAATAAACATCCAAATGCGTATATCGCGTAGAATCTACTATACAGACTATATCTGTCTTAGTGTTCGCTAGCGGTTCATTGGAGACTGGGCGTGGCTATGTATAGACGTCACATAAACTAGCCGACAGCCCGCGTATGAGAAATATAGCGGCGAAATTTTAAAATATACTGCAATTTCTTTGGTCCAAAAAGTAGGTCGAACACTAAGAAACTTATAGTCGTCTCTGACGTCAAGCCTACTGACCCACATTTCGAACAGCCAGGACAAAATTCGACTTCTTGTGCTAAGCTATAGCTAGATTTACATGGTACTTGACTTATTTCCTTTATTATTACGAACTAATCTTCCGACCTCCCAGTTGTAGGCCTCGGCGTCTTTTGAAAAGAGGAAATAAACCTAACCATTTTATGTACATACCAATTAGCCAATTTACACACAATGACGTCTTAATTTTGACGCCCTACAAAAAAAAGTTTAGGCTTTGGAAAACATCATGGAAGATGAAGAAATTTGCTTGCCACAAGCAATTTCTTCATTTCCCACAAAGTTTTCTAAAAGAGACCACGGCATGTCTGCAGTACCTTTCAATTTGGAACTGTCTAAAACTTTGCCGTCTGGTAATGAGTTAAAACGTACCAGATCAAGTGAGTATGCACTATTTATTCTATGACTTTATTATAAGGTGAAAAGGTCAGTACAAAGTATAACATAATTAAAGTTGAACTTGAAATCGGTCTGAAAGTAAGAGAATGTTTTTCATCCCAAGTAATCTTTCTCCCATGGGTTCATTTTGAAAATACTATTATCATATAGTATACACCAAATACAGCAAAATTTATGTTTTCGAATAGATCATAACCTGTTCAATTGACTTTTTTCCAAGCAAGAGCTGATTGTGATTGGCCTTATAGAAAAGGCTTTGCTATCATTGACGCAAACAAAGAAAATTCTGATAACCAGCGTTTGTCTCAATATTGTCTGTTCTATTTATTGTAATTTTAAACATCTTGTGTTAACAAAAGTTCTTTTTTGTTGCAGTACGCATATCTTTCAAAACGGAACAGTGCGATTCTCTGTTGTTTAGGAAAGCATTAAATTGAAATATCAAAGAATGCCCGTGTAAACCCATTAGAGCCACTAAGCTTGGAATCATCAATGGAAGTAAAACCAATTTCATTTTGTTTAGGACACACATTTAAAGAAAGACGAGTAATTGGACAAAAGGGTTTCAAACACTATTTAGGCCTATATAAGTCAGTAGGTCAAAAGAATAATTCTACAAATTTTCTATTTCTGTGAACCTAGCAATTCTATTTTGTACTTTTAACCCTTTTCAAAAATAAAACAGATTTCAACGGCCGTTCAAAATAAGACTTTCACTACTTTGGATGTAGGCATATTGGTGAAAATGGTAGAAGAAACGTTGGTTTTCTATAGGCCATATCTGATTTTTTTATGACAAAAATATACCGTCTGCAAAATGCTTCCAACTTGGAGAGCCCTACAATTGTAAGTCCTATTATTTTGGAAAGCATTGTTTTTGATCAAGGGTTATGGGAATTAATAAGCTATAATCATACATTAATGAAAAGTACATTTTGTTAAACGATTTACCCCTTTCAAATCGACAATATCTTAGCCTGATCCAAATTGCAAGGAGCCGAAGACGACAAAAGTGACGCTAACTTGTGCAGAAATTTCCACGTTTTATCACAGAAACACTTTAATGAAAAGAAAAAAAATGTGATATTCATCATTTTCTCCCTTTCCTACTAGATAACCATTCGAATGTATTACCATTCGAATGTAATTTGGTAATTAATATCGGGAATGATAATATTATTATATCATGTTGGTTGGCAGGTAATGGAATCAAATGATTTAATATTCTCTATGGTCGTAAAAAGTATCATTTGGTTTTGGGATAGGGTTTGATACAGGTGCATTCAAGACGATGTAGATCTACGTGTATTTGCGACTACTCTCCAAAGCAGAGGTCTATTGATTAACCATCAAGTACCATCATTCTATCATGATGGAATGAAGAGAGAATGTGCTCTGTTCTTAAGAGAATAATTTGCGACATACTGATGAATATCTATGGCTCTGCTCGAAACGGTTGTAACTGCATACATTGTATATATGTTTATAGGCAGTTACAACCGTTTCGTGCTGAGCCATCAATATATCACTCTAGCACGGCGGGGAATCGCATGACACAACATTTTCAATAATTTCCCAATAATTGTCTTAATAGCCTATACCATCGATTTGAAAAAAAAATGTTGAAACAGAAGGCGGGAAAACGAAAGGGATTTGCTGAACGCGAAGGAAAAATCAGCTAATAACAAATACAATTTTGGTTAGTCTTCAATATTTTTTTCTTAGAATATCTACCACGTCCAGCTATTCATAGCATTTTTTCACATTCTCTGCTTCAAACAATATCCAATATGGACAAATAGATATATTAAAACAGAAAAAATAGTGTCAATGTTCTAAAATTGTTGTGTCACGCGACTCCCTGCAGTGCTGAGTTACACATAGGTCGTAACAGGTACACGTGTACGCGTTGTTGATAGCAGGGTGTTGAAATTAGGTTATCACAACACTTCCCAAACAAGGCCTCGACTTGACGTCCATGATACAAACAGTGTACATTTGGAAAACATTGAGAGAAAGACGAAACATTCTGATAATCAACAACTTTTCGTTTAACTTCAATGTCATCTGCGTTGGATAATGCACCTTTTGTAATGTCGGCATCAACTATGTAGTCTTCTGAAACTTTCAAACTGGACCAGTCTTAAATGAAATCATTTGGGAAAGGATTCAATAAATTAAAAATTTGCAAGAGCCTTTAAAAAGCGTTTCACATTAGGTATCGCATAGGAAAGAATAAAAATATTGGAAAAAGACTTACCACTCATTTTCTCACAACGAAAAGTCACTTTTGATTTCTCCATATATCCTTTTGAATTATATTTCCAAGTCAGTTACAGTGATCAATATCGGTTCCAAGTTTACAGTTCACGATTTTTATCGTCCATGTTTCCATAATTTGTCAAATTGTTTTCCACCACACTGTATTTTGATAGAAATGAACACTGTATATAGCGCTGTGATCCTTAAGGGGGAATGCTCCAGTTTCCTTAATTTTTTCCCAATAATAGAATTTATTCATATTTTGTATGTTGAAATTACATGTTATTACCAATTGAAAAATAAAATAAAAATAGATGGTCAGCGATCTTGTTTGAATTTTATAGGCATTCGTATCACATACCCCTACATCGAAAAAATGCACAATTTATTGCACCTGTCCAAGGTCACTAAAATGCTTATAAAATGCTGTATATTCATCGTTTAGTCCCGAAAACGGATTTAAAGTAATGTCTTACATTTAATAAGAACAGAAAACCCAAAATATGTGCTATTACAAACGCATAAATGTATAAAACAGCATGCTCACGAGATTGGTTAGATCAACGAAGCTGCAGTGTTTTATGTCAAAATTTGCATATTTTCGGAAATATTTCAAGTTCTACATAATAGAATTTGATAAAACTCGCTCATTGTATTAAGCAACATGTCCTGGTAATAATTCAAAAAGAAAATGTATAGGTCAGCGCACTTATTAGCGAATTACAGCAATTTTTATTGGCTACATATGAATAAAATGACGCAAAACAGTGGTAACTGCATACACACTTACGACTGTCTTGCTCTAAAAAATCGATTTCCATATTGAGGAAATCAGTTGCGCATAATAAATGCACTTTTACCGTCGAAAATGGTAAATTGTAATGATGTGTTTTATTACTGAAAATATGGTAGCGAAACATATTGGTACGAAACATTTAATTTACTACGGTAAAGACTGAGTGTTCCGAAAAACTGGAGCATTCCCCCTTAAGATGTCATACAAATGAAAGTAAAATGTAACCATTTCCCAAGCAATACAATGTACCTGGTTTTCACGTCCATATATAGAAGAAATATCTGGGAGAAAGGAGAAAATGCAGTTGATCATAAATTTCTCCTTTCACCTCACTATTTTCAATTTTAAATTCTACACAAATCGTATTTTATCAAAGTCTTTATGACCGTCTACACCTGCTTTCAAATTGGAGTAATCCACATTTTTGCCGTTGGGAAAGGTTTGTTAAGATAAAATTCACTACGCGAAAATAAATTCATAGCTCAATTTACAAGTCATAAACTGATACTAAATCTCAAATTAACCACTGGTTTAGGCATCAAAATTTTTCAAAAAAAAAAAAAAAAAAAAAAAAAAAAAAAAAAAAAAAAAAATGCTTCGAAAACACAATTACAAAAGCGGAAAATGCCTATATTCAGCATTTTTTCATATTCTTCGAAAGTTTTTGTGCATTAATGTTAAGATACTTAATTCAAATTACCATTAATTTTGCAGTCTACCGCTACTTCCAAATTGAACCAGTCTAATATTTTGTCGTTTGACCCCTTTTTCCATGCGCCCAACGTTTAGGCATGAATTTAAAGTCATTGCAGATGTCTTAACACAGCGATGTTAAGATACTTTTGCATAAAAAAGAATAAAACAAAAATATATTCATTGGTAAGATCAAAACCTCGTAACTCCAGCTTTTTCAGGCGTTGTCCTCCCACAAGTCAATGTGTCAAAAGCGGGATTTGTTTTATAAGAGACAAATCAATGAACGCAAACTTCAAATAATTAGCTCTGTTTTTAGAAATAGTTCGCTGGGAAAGGTAGGTCTTTGATGAGTTTCCATGGTAACGCTTTAAACAAAAACCTCGTAACTGCATCTTGTTTAAGCTGTGCAGGTTAAAAAAAATGTGACCAAAGTGTGACATTTAAATGTTAAGAATAACAGCTACTTTTACAGAATATCAAAGCCCAAATTATATTTTAAATTCATGTTCACTACTTTTAAGCTAAAATTGTGTGCACAATCTTTCAAAATGACAACAAAAAAGCGTTTCACTCCTGACAGCATATATATATCGCACAATATGAGAAATTGTAACCCACGAATCACTAAAAATTAGAGTGCAGAATACCCACAAGGTTGATGGCTTCCTAAAAAAATTGAGTGGTAGATTTCTGGCTGAATAGAAAAAAATGAGAACACATTTTGAAAAATAAAAATGTTTCACTCCTGACATAAAATTCAGAGGGGTATTGTATAAAACAGGCTCCACATCCTAAACCAATGAAGATAAGATAACAAGGTAATTTTAAGATGATGATGCACATGCTGTTTTATGAATTACAAGTGCTAATTGTAGTATCCTGTCACTGTCTTTTATTTACCATAGCTTAGAAACTTGGTAAAACTGTTAAGTGTCACACAAAAACGTTTCACTCCTGACATTTATGACATGTTTTAATGACATATCTTTTTTATTTGTGAAGCGATTTTCTTTATACTTGGTACCCAGTATAAAGACACAATAACACATCTTTTTAGCTTTGATTGGGTTGAATATTATAATTCTCTGTAAAAGCCGTGGCATGTAAAAAGTGAATGGTCACATTTTTTTAAAGTTGCCCAGCTGCAGTTACGAGATTTTCATTGAAAAGCAGTGTTATCCTATTCGCTAACACATACATGTACTCTACTACATTTGAGCCAGGATCTGGAAAACCCGTTTTAAGCATTTGAGATTATCATGTCTCAAGATCAGACTGTTTCTAAGGACAGACTGTTCGGAGCCGATGATGCTCTCTTATAGATGCTACAACGCATAATGGATCTTGATCAGACTGTGCGTATGCCAAGACTGATCTAGATCCATGTTGGTCTCAAATGCCATAAAGGTCGCGCTCAGATCCTGGCTCATTTGTAATACAGCCACTTCGGAAAAATTTGCTAATTTCAATCTTGCACTGAGACGACTCTCTAATAAAACTAACGATATCATTCATGGAAATGGAGAAAAATGGCGATATTCAGAATGTTCTTATCTTTCTCAATGTTTTGCCCTGACACATATAAACAATTGTTGCTATAATGTCGTCTGCCACTCATCTGCATCTTAATTGGACCAATCCAAATTGAAGGTATTGAAATGAACTGAAATATCAGGTATTTGCATACTTTCAATTTTCAATAAGTTCACTAAGTAAAAAGCTAACAAAGAGTAACCACAAAACCAAGAAAATAAAAACATCAACGACAAACTTAATAATACAACCAGTATAAGCCAATAAATTCCAAATTAAGTTGTTCACTATTTAATCCCACATGTTTAACCAATTCCCACTCAATGACTCTTTTTGGCTCCCTACAAGATACTCGAAGTACACATTGTGGACAATTAAGAAATTGCTTGTGACAAGCAATTTCTTCATATCCCACAATGTTTTCTACCACAAAAGACCAAAGTATGTAAATTTTTATTCACCTGAAAGTGTCGTATGCAACGTCATTGAATTCGGACCAGTCTAAATTTTGCCGTCTGGAAACGGCACGATTTCAGACTAGTACTATTTAAAAGAAGCAGCATACCACAAAATGATAAGAAAAACATTTTTGCACAAAATATCTTAGACAAAAAAAGAAACTTCTGGTTGTAAGAATGTTTTCTTTTGCAACAGTATTTTCCCATGCATTTTACATTAATCAGCGTCTAAACAACGTCTTGTTTGGGACAGTGTTACAAATATCCTGCGTGGTAGGCTATGTCAATGTCCTTTTAATTAGAAAAGTGTTGGATAAAAACAGCGAATATTGCGGTTATGAATTTTTGCATTCTTCATAAGCTTAAATATTCCCAATGATCATGCTGCCGCAGTATCTAATTGGCGGATGTCAAAATAGTTCTAAAGGAAATATACTAAAGAATGAGGAACTAAAATTTACTGAAGCATTAAAAGATATAACGTTTTAAGCGTACTTTTACCTGCTTTTGAAGTCCCTAACAGAAAAGGCTAGGACAGACATTGAAATAAAAAAAAAGAAATTGCTGAAAACCAACATTATCTCATCTTGCCTAAATAGATGCATGCCTAAATTTTACGTAAACATATTTTTATCGAAATTCAATTCGTTGCCCGCAACAGCTTTCAAATTGGAGAAGCCTATCATTTCAATTTATTAGGGAAGAGTTGACGCACTTAAGTGAGTTTAGATGATGTTTCGCTCGAGAGAGGAGAATGATAGGCTAAAAGGAAGAGATCATTTTGCCAAACAAAACTTGTTTTGACGGGTCTAACAAAAGATAGCTGAAAAAACATTGAGAGAAAGCAAAGACGTGCTGAAAAGTGTTCTGTATTATAAAGTGCGCAATTTCCCTTTTATCAACAATTAGTTTGTTCTCTGTAACAGCTTTCAATAGGGAACGATTTTATCCAGTTAATCGTGATGCAAATTCGGACAAACAAAATAGTATTTCGTATGTGTTGTTATAAAATCTCGTAACTACGGCTTGTTTTAAGCCGTAGTTACGAGATTTTATAACAACACCGACGGTTTATCAAAACATAACGGTAAAACTACTCTATTCCCTTAGCCCAGATTTCCGCAAAAAAGGCGGAAATACGCATTTTCTCCGCAAAATATTTCCGCAAAAAATGCGGAAGAAATGCGGAGTATTCGGACGCGGAAGTCCGCATTCAAAATGCGGAATTTTTATGGAAGCGGAACTTTTGCGGAAATCGGAGTATTCGGACAATTCCGCATGCAATACGGAATTTTTTTCCGCATTTACTACGCATAGATGCGTAGATTTTCTCCGCATAGATGCGTAGATTTTCTCCGCATAGATGCGGAGGTGTTCTCCGCATAGATGCGGAGGTGTTCTCCGCATAGATGCGGAGATGTTCTACGCATCCATGCGGAGGAATTTTCTGCATCAATGCAGAAATATTGTAGATTCAGGCATCAGATATGAAACCGGTCCTCTTGTCAAGAATAAGTGTGCCCCTGTGACTTATAAATCAGGCTCAGACCGGAAAGTCTGAACAAGAGCAACGCTGGGCGTGGCATATACGCCTGAAGCCGCACACATTTTTTCGAAGTAAAGGGGAGATAATTTTAGAACCATCAAAGATATTCAAATTTTAAAGGCCACAGTCGCCTAACTACACATCATAGAGGTTCATTGTGGTAAGTTTGAAGTGAATCTGTGTAAAACTGTAGGAGTTACGCGTAAGCCGCACAAGAAAATCCAGACAGACAGACGGACGACCATGGCGATAACATAATACGTCCCTTTAAGCATATTGATTCGGTTGGCTGGCACAATCCCTTGAAGCCAATTAAAAACGTCATCAGTCTGTCAAAAGTGCGGTCCTGCACTCATTCGGTGGAGGTGAAAGCTTCGGTCTTTAACAACTTTCTGTAGTTTCAGCATTAATATCTCGACAACTACGCCTGATTATTAAAAATGCGTTGGTAGTAAGAAAGTTTTAATCACATTCTTTAAAGGAAGAGTTTTGTTTATGAATTTTAACGATGGATTTTTGAAAATATTCTGCCTCAAAAATGGTATGCCGTAACGATAAAAACCAAAGAAGTACCCTTCATGAAAAAATGAAAGTGAGGCTATGACGTCATCATGCCGACTGATTCTATAAAAATGAGAGATCATTCCATGGTTTCATAAACTAGCCAGATTTTTCATATTGCCAAGTCTTGAATTGGTAGATCTACTAGCAATGGGACAAGAGTTCTCCTAATTATTTACCCTGAAAACGCTTTGTTTACCTCAAAGCACTCACATAAATTCTCCGTGAAAACTGAAATCTGTCAAAAATTACGGCTCACAATCAATCAATGAATCATTCCTGTTTGCAACACAAAAGATTTACATGACACTTCCATGTGAGGCTTAGAAAACACTCCATAAAATCCAGAATGAGTAAAAACACAAATTTGAAAATGGAAGCAAAATCAAACTGTTAGAGTGATCTCCCTTGAATTTTTTTTTAAGTTGACAAGTTATTTCATTCAATTCGAATGTTCTGATAATTAGGTTCGGCATCGTCTTAAACAACCGTCTGAAACTAATACAGGGTGTCATTCTTTTATTTTGATTTCGCCGTTTCGGAAGCTTAGACGTCAAAAAACAGGAAATCTATTGTTGATTTTCTAAAAAATCCATGTCGTTTCTAAAGGATTTTACAGAAATAAACTCAAAACTTATTTCACTTTCTTTGTTAGGATGATGGTTTACCTCTTTCGATCCTTTGCCTGTAGATCTAACATCTTTTATTGGCGTAAATCTTCAAAAATTCAGCAAAACATAGCGATATTTGTTGATTATTTGACCATTATTTGAACAGCCCGCCTTCCGCTTCAAGTCTCGCGAGATTTCAGTTAGTTTAATATACGGCACTTTTGCCAACGCATTCTTTACAAACGCAAAGTTCCGGTCATTTAATTTTAAATAAAAGATTAAATATCATTCACGAGATTCTATTCTTTGACCATTCAGTTCATTTGTTATCTTGCTATCGACCTTTTGTCGACCAAACGACAGTGCATTAGTAGCTATATTTTTTTGTATATATATCCCGATCCGCAAAATAAACTCATTCTTTTCGGCCCTAATTTAGTTCGAACCTTTGATTTTTGGGTTCTGTCAAATAACTTCGATTTCACTCCGAAAAGAGGGATAACAAGAGTTGTATTTGGAAGTTTTCATTAAATGATACTCTGATGGAGATCTACAATGTTTGTACTTCGACAGCCGAGGATCTGTACATGATTGGATTAACCCACTCAGGCAAATTTTGAACTTTTCCAAATTGAAGGATTGTTAAAAATTGCTTCTGGTTTTCTGACGAGGTAGAAAACATTATGAGTAAAGGAGAAATTGCACATTCTGTGGAATTTCTCCTTTTACCACAATATTTTCAAAAGCTGTCTGCTATAAACCCGTAAAAACAAGGGATGGAGTGGGAAAGGGTTAATCGATGTCAGTGCAATTTTCATTTTGCTTACATTAAAAATTTTTTTGTCTCAGATTCAAACAGAATGAGTGCCATATTTTAGTGCCCTGTCTTTCACAGTGATCACTATCATGTTTTAGCTCATTGTCTCACGTGGGTCGTCCGTGACGTCAACTTTAAAAGTTAAATGACATCTCCTCCTAATTAACCCCTGGTCAGATTTTCATGAAACTTCACAGGAATGTTTCCCTCACTGCCCTCTACGAAAATAGCTAAATTGTTCTGCTCCATTGAACAAGATGGCAGCCAGAGCTAAAAATAGAAAACTCTTTAAACTACATCTCCTAAGCCAATTGGCCAAATTAAAAAATAATTTCACAGGAACGTTCCCCTCGTTGGCCTATACCAAAATAGCAAAAAAATCGTTTTGCTCTGTTGAACAAGATGGCTGCCAGAACTAAAAATAGAAATATCCTTTAAACAACATTTCCTCTGAAGCCAATTGGCCAATCAATAATTATTTCTCAAGAATGTTTGCCTCATTGACCTTTACCAAACTAGCTAAAATCGTTCCGCTCCATTGAACAAGATGGCCGCCAGAACAAAAAAAAAAAAGAAATAAACTTTAAACGACATCTCCTCCTAAAGCCGATGGGCCTTAGTATTCAAAATAATTTGTTTAGCATTGGTTTATGAATTGTAAATAACTGTTATTAGTGAACAAAGTTTCATTTTACGTTTGTTCATATTTTATTTTTTTAAATGAATCAAAAGTTAAAGTATGAATTTTCTGCATTCAGAGTACAATTTTCAGCAGAAAACAAATCGAAGTGCCATTTTTCCGCATTTTCTCCATGTAAAAAAATCAAAGTCTGGAATTCCGCAAACTTTCAGTTTCAAAGTGACATTATTCCGCATTTTCTCCACATATTTTTTTTCTTCCGCATAATGCGGAAGCTACTTTTCGGAGAATTTGCGTAAAATCTGCGGACTTCCGCAGAATCTCCGATTTTGTTCCGCAAATGAAAGCGGAACGCGGAAATCTGGGCTAAGGGTTGTTAGCACAAAATTCTTTGCCATTCGGAATTGTGTAAAAGTACTGTTTGAGAAAAGGTTAAGTATCACAATCTCGTATTACGTTCCTATTTCCGTTTTGTTTCAAATATGATGAGGATTATGTTCATTTTGTGATATTGCGCTGTAATGTCAAGTTAAGGTTTACAGACTCTGAAAAAATCACCACCTTCTAGCCGTATGAAATGCATCAAATTACACACACTTGTAAATACACTTTAGATTCACCGTGCCGGATTTCAAGATTATGCTTCAAGAAGAAAATAGTTTACAAATATCATTTTACTCTATTTTCATATGCAAGGGAGGTAATTTTGAACAATTTTGTCAAATATTTCCATAAGTATGCATTAATTCAAAATTCTAAACCGTTCAAAATGCTTATGTTTGTATTTGGAAAGAAAATGTAACAAAATTTGGGAATTACTGGCACTTTTCAAATTTCGCATCTGGTTCTTTAGTGCTTTTGAGGGTTTGGATACCTTAATGGCTTCTTCGTTACTTGTTATCAGCAGTATCTTTTTGCTTCGTTGTTTTCTCCAACTATTTCTGCTATCTACAGACTTAAAACAGACATCGTTTAGGAATGGAGTTCAAAAAAAATATTTCCAAACCTCCTGAGAAAGTAAAAAAGAGTGTATGTGAAATGGTTCGTGTATTATCAGTTGAAAGATTCCTAATCTATACAGGTTTTGGGGTTAGGACTCGGGTCAACTTATTCATGCGACGTGGATTAGAATTAAAGATAACACATTCGTTATGTCATAAATAGCCCCTTTTTCAGATAAAACCTTGTTTTGATGTCCCTTGTAAAATGAGCCTGAGAAAACATTGAGACAAACGAAGAAAATGCTGCTCATCAGCATTTTCTCCATTTGCCTCAATGTTTTTCGTGCTGTATCACACACGTATCGTATCTTTATTTATATTTTATTTACATCATTTTTTTAAATTATGAATAGTCCAAATTTCACCGTTTGGGAAAGGGTTAATTAATATCCTTTTCCCAAAACGACAACACTGTCATGTAGGACCCTAACTTATCCTAAATGAAAGGAGAAACGGACGACAAAATGGACGTTATCTTATGCATGGAATAATACATCATAGAACACATAGAGAAACCAAATACCGCTGAACTTCTGCATTTTTGCTTTTCGCTGAATGCTTTGCACAACCCTTTGATTAGTAACATCAACGCCCGAGTCTATATTTACTAACCAGTATATGGTTGTTAAATTATATAACAATCAATCGAAATGCCAGAGACATACTAATGTCTCGTCTAATCAGATGAGTTGTAATGTAATATAGAAGAAACAGCATTATCTATCGTTTTAAGAGACATAATTAATGGGTACGCATGGTTACGCATCCGAGCTTATTCAGGCGCTGTTGTAAACATTCTGCGGTGGAAAGTTCCACCGCCGAATGTTTTCGACGTCGCCCGAATATTTCCGATGACGCCATAATCTTATTAGGGATATACTACCTTAATTCAACTCTTTCCTAAACAAGAAATGATTTTGACGTCCGTACGATAAAAACATTGGAAAACAATGAGGCAAAAAAGAAAATCTTGACATCAGATTTTGATTTTTTTGCAGATTTTTGTCCTATATTTTGTACAGATATCCTCTCACGGTCAACTTTTCCTGTGACGTCTATCTGCGTCAGATTTCAAAGTGGGCAATTGGATTTTTGTCGTTTGGGAACTTTATCCAATTCTGTGCATTTAAGTGAATATTTTTTAGATTGCGCAAGAGAGATCTAAAACTATGGTCATATCATCACGATATAGCAAATGAATTGCCTTTACACAATAACTTGTAATAATTTGCTCAATATTTTCACTATTTATTCACTACATATTCACTATATATTATAAAACCACATTATTTCCAATACCACAAAAAGCTCCATAAAAGAAAATGTAATTTAAGCCACTCTTTTAAATCGTTCACTAAACTATGTCGCGATGCACCTTGATTATAGAAAAGTTCCCCTTTACTATCTCTTAACTTAACCCTGACCTTCTCAACCATTTTCATAACAACCAAGGTTTCTATAATAATAAGAGATATGAAAGTATTTTTTCAACGGGAGAAATCATTTCACATAAATGATGACAAGACACCCATTCAGATATATGGGACCTGTTACACTTAAAGGATCTTCTGTGTTGAATGTATCTATAAAGCCACAGTGTCTGAATATGGGGGGGGGTAAATTAGACTTCCCCTACTTTTCCAGTGTAAAATAAGGAAAATTAGGCATCTTTGGCCAACATCGGGGGGGGGGGGGGGGGGCTGGTATAGAACTTAGAAAGATTTACGATTTAGATCTCATTTCATATTCAAAAGACTCGACCGTAGTCAGTATGCACAATTCCCACAGACTGACTGGGGTCTCATGTAAAATTGAAAAGACTCGACCGTAGTCAGTATGCGCAATTCCCACAGACTGACTCGGGTCTCATGCAATATTGAAAAGACTCGACCGTAGTCAGTATGCACAATTCCCACAGACTGACTCGGGTCTCATGTAAAATTGAAAAGTCTCGACCGTAGTCAGTATGCGCAATTCCTACAGACTGACTCGGGTCTCATGTAATATGGAAAAGACTCGACCGTAGTCAGTATGCACAATTCCCACAGACTGACTCGGGTCTCATGTAATATTGAAAAGACTCGACCGTAGTCAGTATGCGCAATTCCCACAGACTGACTCGGGTCTCATGTAATATGGAAAAGACTCGACCGTAGTCAGTATGCACAATTCCCACAGACTGACTCGGGTCTCATGTAATATGGAAAAGACTCGACCGTAGTCAGTATGCACAATTCCCACGGACTGACTCGGGTCTCATGCAATATTGAAAATACTCGACCGTAGTCAGTATGCGCAATTCCCACAGACTGACTCGGGTCTCATGTAATATTGAAAAGACTCGACCGTAGTCAGTATGCACAAATTCTCACAGCCCGACTCGGGTCTCATCTCATATTGAAAAGACTCGACCGTAGTCAGTATGCACAATTTCTACAGATTGACTAGGGTCTATTCTTTTCAAACATCGCAGGAGGCCGCTTTTAAAAGCATGATGGGTTACATGGTAATGTGCAATTTTGCCGACCTGGGTTGAGCCTGGTCAGGATGATGCTCTCTGTTATTTTAAAGCATAGGATAATTTCAGACCAGCAATACAAAATATAGGCCTTATGAAAGGATTGAGTCTGCAATTATATGTGAAGTTGTGAACAATTAATTTCAAATTGCCATAGTCTGGTTATTTCACCAGGGTCAATGTTACCGGTATAATCGCTGCTATTTAACAAAAGACTCGTAACTGCAGCTTGCTCTAAGCTGTAGTTACAAGGTCTTTTATTGAAAAGCGACGATAATTTTAGACAGACTGACATGTTGTATTAGACTATAATTTCGTTTGACCTTAACCCCAATGACAGAAGAAAAATAAGTTTATAATGTTTTATTGTCGAATAGAAACTTATATAGAATCTACTGCTGAATAACCCTTTTTGTAAAATACATGTATTGCTTTTAGGCCATTCCATTTGAAGGCAGTCTGCATTAGGCGACACGATGTATCTTGCATTGTTGATTTGGCAGATGTGGAAAAGGTGTTTATATTTGATTGCAAAATATTGAAATAAAAGGAACACATGTCATAGTCGCCAGCATATTCTTCTTTTCTCTCAACAGAAGGGCGATATTTCCACATCACAACTCACATATTATACAATTTTGAATTGTAAAACCAATGTACTATTCAAAACATCAAAATGTCTACTTAAGGTAAGACCTGCGTAATGGGCTATATGACAAGTTATGGAACGAAATCTGTATGGTGCGAATGGACGCTTTCAAGGGAAGTAATTTTCATTGCTCTAAAAATTGTGAAATTTTTACTTTTATTGGGTTTTTTTACTACTCTTCTTACAATTTAGAAATATTTTCACTGAAATTGTTTAGAATATTTCCCCCGGAAATCTGAGCATGCTCAATTATTTCCTTTGTTACGAAAACAGGTGATATTGCATCTAACGGTACTTCAAACATGTTTGGATTTACGGACGTCACCGAAATTACATGACGATTGTACCGGAAGTGCATTACCCAGGTCTTGCCTTAATTTCAATAGTAAAAGAAAACTGTCATGATTATTTTCTTTAAGAAAGTAGATTTAGTGCAAAATTATCAATTCAACAATTGTGAGAGAGATTTATTGCAATGTGCAATAAATGTCGAATTAATAGTCCATTCACGCAATATGTGATTGTCAATTTAACAATTCCAAAACAAATTCACGAACACACATTCAAACTAAAACATCTAGATGTCCCATAAAATGTAAAATTTACGTTTCACTTGCAATAAAAAGTCCTGTTGACGCATTAAAGTATACGGGATCAACCCTTTCCTAAATTGCAAAAAATAAACTGGTCCTTTTTGAGTGCTCCTGCAGACGACGAAACGGAGCCGGATTTAAGGGCAGACGATATAATATTTTATAGCAAAAATGAGACAAAAGAAGCAAATGCTCGTTTTCAGCATAAAATTATTCTGTCGCATTGTTTTCGTCAAAACGCGATATGATTCTTATATTCGAGAAAAACCGAGACAAAAGGAGCAAATGATGGTTATCAGCATTTAGTTCTTTTGTCGCATTGTTCCGTCAAAACGTGAAACAATTGTCTGGGACATGGGTAATCATTTCCAAATGAAAGGCTGGATCAAAGTCAACAATTTTTTTTTTAATATTTTTTGTCTGTCTCATACGATATTTGAAATTGGACGAGTCTAGATTTATCGTTAGGAAAAGAGTTTATGAAATTTCACAATACAGCGAAGAAAAGTTAAGATAAATCAGATTTATCGTCATATTTATGTTAAATGAACCATTATACGAGAGAGTCTTAGGTTCTTTATATCAACTTTATGACCGTTTCTTTTACTTTTCAAATTCTAAAGATCCAGCTAATAAAAGCAAATTCATTAGGATATAGAAAATAGAACCTTGTGGCATTTGAGAACAGCACGGATCTTGATCAGACTGCGCATATGCGCAGTATGATCAAGATCGATGCTGTTCTCTAACAGCATCTTAATTAGCTGTTACATCTATCAGAGAGCGGCTTAAGTCCGGCCCCGATTACATATAGCTACCTACAACAATGCTTATTTCATTCAACGATATTTACAAATGCGTTAAAAGCCATTTTCTCATGTTCGAGTATATTTCTATACCATTCTATTGGGGCACAAATTCACGCCTATTTATACAGCGAATAAGACGGATTTACATAAATTAAACCCCACGATTTCGATTGATTGTGAATCGATGATCGATCTTGGATTAAAAGGAAGAACGAGGGAGAAACACACAGATAGAAAGATAAGCAGACAAACATACTATACAAATATAATTAAAATGGGGAGCTTGGAATGGACGCTAATTTGCAATGAGCGAAATGAATTTTCGTGACTAATGTTGACATCCATTGCTGTTCTTTCTGCATCACCCCAATTTTGGCACCAAACTAACACTGTAGAGTTACAGATGAGAGGGGGTTATTTAATTTTCAGAGTGTTACATTTTATTTTTGTTTATCAAGTCCTATATTGTGGATACTCATTGAGACGATTCTAATGAGTAGGCATACCCACAATTTAGAGTTTTAATCTGAAATAACATACAAGAATGCATTTACTCCTGCTTGTATATCGCTGAGTAAGAGGTTTCTAAAATACCTAAAAGCGATCCCCACTTATTCGCAAGCAGTTCTGCATGTCCAAAATGCTAAGAACAGCGTAACGAACGTCCCCATTCTTTGAAAATAATTTAATGTCAATTAACCGATATTTTTCTATTACGATTTCGTGTACAGTGAAGGATCTACTAATTGATTTTTAAGTAATGAGTAGGTCATTATTATTATTGTATTGACAGTCGATATTTGATTACCATTGTTAAAGTAGAAGTACCATGAACAATGCTCCACTGACCAAATATTAATATCTTAAAAATCCTGACAGAAGTTAACCCTTTGACAAGTAACGCCTGGTTCAGACTGTCATAAGGGAAATGATTGTGAAACATTAAAGCAAAAGACGAAAATGCTGATAAGCAGTATTTTCTTACTTAGCTCAATGTTTTCTTTGCTATATATAACTTAACTACGACCGCGGTCTGTAACGAAGTCGCACTGGAGGTGTTTCGCATTGTAATATAACTGTATTTGCGTAATTTGGTATTCACTGGTGGTGAACTCGGCCAAAGCGAGGGACGTTTTTTCGCGATCATAGTATTCCGTCGGTGTTGTTATAAAATATATAACAACACAGACGGTTCGTCAATACATATCGGTAATCTATCTATTTTTAGAACAAATTCATTGTTATTAGAAAAACTATCCAATCAGATCTTTGAACTCACATTTAAACGCAAAATATCTGTACCTTGTTGTAGCGAAAAACGTCCTTCGCTTTGGCCGACTTCACCACCAGTGGTACTACCTACACCTTTTTAAAGAATATGCAATTTGTTCGGCAACGGTTAAATCATTCAAAAGCATTGGGAGTTATTAAGTTGTGATTAAATATAAATAGCTTGGGTGGTTTGAAAGTTTAAAAATCACTTTTGATAAGTTGTGAAACGCAAGTCGAAGTGTTTAAAAAGCATTTATCTAGATAAAATGACAGTAGACATTAGGTAGACTTTAACAGAACGAGTCATGAAAAAAGAAATTGAAATCCAAAAATTGAAGGGAACTCATTTGGTTCGTCCATATATTAATAGCCTTCAATCTAGTTTGTCCACAAATTGTGGGAAATCTTTCTAGTTTGTTCACAAATTGTGGGAAATCTTTCTAGTTTGCCCACAATTTGTTCTAAAAACTTTCTAGTTTGCCCACAATTTGTTCGAAACCTTTCTAGGTTGTCCACAATTTGTAGGAAACCTTTCTAGTTTGTCCACAATTTGTAGGAAACCTTTCTAGTTTGTCCATAATTTGTAGGGAACATTCCAGTTTGTCCACAATTTCAAGGAAATCTTTCCAGTTTGTCCACAATTTGTAAGAAACCTTTCTAGTTTGTACACAATTCGTAGAGAACATTCCAGTTTGTCCACAATTTGAGGGAAATCTTTCTAGTCTGTCCACAATTTGCAGGAAACAATTCTTGTTTGTCCGTCCACAATTTGTAGGAAACCTTTCTAGTTGTCCTGAATTTGAAGGAATTACATGTACACGAAGTTCTTGTTTGTTCAAGATTTGAGAGGAATCATTCTATTTTGTTCACCTTTTGAAAGACAAAACTCTTTGAAGTTGAATTGCGGTTTCATGAATAAATTATTTCTATAAGAATTTAAATTCAAGAGAAAAGTTGTTTATGGACAGCAACGATATATTTTCCCAATCTTTTATTGTAATGTTTTTATCTACGTAGATGTAAACAAACCTTTGAGGAATGTTCATCTTTTTTATCACTACCGTGACCCACAGTTTTACATCAACATAATCAATTTACTTATTTTACATGAACCAAAACTTCGGTGCAGAAATTATTAACTTTACTTTATATAAAGATATTAAAATTGACGTTAGAATTTGGTACCGTTACATGTATTTGACAATTATATTTAGTTACGATTGAAAGAAATAGCATACGAAGATGTATGTAGTAAATACGAAATACTATTCGCTTTGGCATTTTTTGTATTTCATTATAAATACTCGCTTATCGATGACCCGTCGTTGTTAAACGATTACTTGTCGACATGAGTTGAGTTTCACTTTTGGAATAAATCGATATATAAATAGATCTACTTGGCAAATAAAAGGTAATCCAATAACTGGTGGTGCCTCTTATACGTCCCTTTTGAATCATCCAGTAGTTTTTTTGCGGTTTATCTCTTTCTTGACTATAACCATTATACTGGGATGGATATTGTCAAAATACATGTACACCGCATGTGCATACCGTATGTCTGGTCGTGCAAGACGTCATTGTAGCGCTTAAATTATGTCAAAAAACCTTTAGCGGTTAGAGTCGCGTGAACAAAGTGCATCATAAGTGAGTTAGCTTTTAAAATTGGCAAATACAGCTACTGCTCCCTTATTCAGTATCACCAATGTGTCAAGGTTTGTCTACAGAGAAAAATAAATGATTTGCATAGACCTTGCTATCAACCCGAGTTGAATCTACTTAAAACCATACTTATAGACGTAAAATCTAATTACGCCGACAACTTAAAATCTGAGACGCGTTCTTTGTCTAGAGCGAGATTTCTTGAGATGTCTTGAGATGTCTTGAGATTTCTTAAGGTGTTTTGGGATAAAGAGCAAGAATTCTAAGACGCTCAATGGGAGGTGCCATTACCCTATCCTTCGTGTGGAACCCTTGATTAACCCTGTAGAAACAATATAAGAGAGAATTTACCGAGTTGTTCCGAATGTTCCATGGTACCATGGTAATGTGCCATACTTCATACAAATGACGTCACCAAGGCGTCATTTGTGTGAAGTATAGAGCATTTGGAACACCTCGGTCAGAATGTAGTTCTCAAAAACGCTTTATTTGAAACACCTTTTTAAAATAAATCTTTAAAATTCTCGCTCTAAAACGCGCTTCTGTTGTCAAAGCCTTTCGCTGTGTCTACGACGCGCGTTGATCAGTGTAAACAAGATACCATTGATATTCCTAGACAATTCTATGTTGTAACGGTTATACATGTATTCGTAATTATGAGTCGGGATCTGGGACTAGCATCTGAGACCGAATCAGATTGTGCTTGAGTGCAGTCTGGCCCTGCTTCATTCTGATTTCAAAAGGTTGCAAATGGTAATGAAAAAGCTATTGAAAAACAGGATGGATAAGCGGTGGTCTCAGATCCCGACTCATAATATATTTTGTGTAAATTATGGTAAAAGCCTTTGAAATGAAATAAAATATTTCCTGCAAACCTTACAACAGTCTATTAGTTTCTGTGGTAACCCTGGATACTGATGCTATTTTTATTTCTTTTGTCTGAAAAATAAGTTCCTTGATGCAACTGTTACAAGTTTTTAATTTGGTGTTTTTAAAGGAAATTGAAAAATGCCATATGTGGTTGCATTTAACATTTTTCAAGGTTGACATTCTCTTTCATAATGTTGAAACATAATTATATTGCTTGAGATTTAAGACTGGCATTGGTCCATGACAGATAATCATAGTTTGGTCCAAGTCGCTCTCAGATCTATTTCAGATTGTAAGAAAATTCATGCTCATCTAAATCGATGTTGGTCTCAAAGGCTACATGTACGACATGTATTATCTGATTATAGGTCTTTGGGTCAAATACACTATTGATATCACCTCAGCTGAGAGTCGCTCTTTAAGTTTTCAAGACTGACCAATACTCGACCTTCTCCATATTCGGTCCTTCAAATGCGATTTAAAAAAAACGAAGTCCCGTCTCCACTAGATAAAAAGGTAAATTAAGATTATATATGTATCATATTCAGAGACCAAGAGTAAGTTATGAGCTTTTATTGCAGCTTGGAACGCAAAGAAGAAGACTGGCTGAGCAGTCACTTGGCTTCATGAAAACATGTATGAGTAAAATTCTGAAAAAGAATCATTGTTTCACTTTAGACTGTCGCAGAGCAATATCAATATTTGTTTATGTACGGTCTGATCAGGACCCTAGCCGCTGTCGCATATTTGCTTCAAGTAATTGAGTTACATGTACAAATGTAACTATAAGAGAATAACATAGATCTTTATTACATTGCGTGCAAACGCAGGATGATCTGGATCAATGTTACTTTCCAAATACCAAAGAGCACATTTCAGATCCTAAAATGAATTACTTTACTAAAATTGTGTAATTGCTCTGCACTTTCTCAACCTTTTTAAGAATTTTGCGGTTTTCTGCCGTCAAGGTGATAGATTAAAACCGGTTCTTATACGTTTGTAACATGAGGAAACCACTAAATGACAAGAAAGCATCGCATTCATAATAGTGACACTATAATTTCTATTTTGTCTGTCGACCGAATTCCGAATGGTAAATGCGTCTATATTACTTAACCAAAACGTATTTGACCAAGTTTCCGTCGATGACGACATCGATGCCAGCATACGTTATTGAGTTGACGTAATAAAGAACGGAAATTACCCGCAAAGTTTAAAATTTCGGGCCAAATAGAAAAGAAGCGCGAAAACTGAGTCTTTCGCTAACAATTAAAACCCTACTTCATGAATTCTATACTACAATCAGGACATTATACTACGCATGTTTACAAAATTCGTTTGTGTAAACACACAATTTCGAACACAAAACTACAGTAACGTTTCCATGCGATGATTCGTATCTTGCATAATTATGACTCACACCTGTGAGATTTGAACAAGCGACTGCAAAATTGCATTGAGATATACGAACTCATTTTGCCTATGTACCTATAGATCTATAGTCTGATGACGATAAATTATGACCCATGCTTACCAATTTTACCTACGTAAACAATGCAATATGGAAAACCAAACTATTGTAACTTTGCATTTGATGGTTCGAATCTTGCAGGTGTCTTACACCTGCAAGATTTGAACCAACGCATGCAAAATTATATTGTTTTGAGCTATAGTTACGAGGTTTTCGTTGAAAAGCAGCGATATAAGAATATGCACAACATTTAAAGGTGCTCAGTCTATGTTTTTATGCTTCCGAACTGTTCGGGAACTCATATTTGTGCATGGAAAAACAATTAGCAATGCATAAAAAACCCAATCTCGGCGAAAAACATCTTTCCTTTGCTATAGATCAATACTTTACAAGCGTGTTTACACATTCTATTTTTACTTCAAAACAAGACAAGGTCAAGGTCAACGAGACACACCTCCGCGTTATTAACACACCGTACAACCGGCTGTGTCGATGACTGTGACCTTATTTGCGAGGAATACGTGAAAAGGTTTATTTTGTACAAGCACTGAACATTTATACGCGCATTTATCAACTATAGAATACCAAAGATCCTTTCGTTTATTTATAAAATCAAATTCATTTGACCTACCATGACATCAGATGCCGAATCTGTCTTTGCTGACTTTCTACGCAGCCGGTTGTACGGTGTGTTAAATCTCGCTGAGCACAGATGACGTATCTCTGACGTAATAGATTTTGAAGGTTGGGCATATGTAGCCGTTACAAAACAAAAACAAGGACGACCAGCATGTTATTAATTGACTTGGATTTTAAATACTTAATAAAGCTCGACGAGTGGTAACAATGGACATAAATGATCTACCCCTTCAGGTTGGTAATTTCATACGTTATTTCTGGTTTGTAATTATTGTGCCATTTGCATTTTCGACAGCCTAGCTCGTCCCCCTTTAAAGCATGGTTTCAGTTGAGTGAAACACTGATAGATTTGAAGTTTATTTACATGTTGTTGTTTTTTTTATTTTATCTTGACTCTGTGTTTTTTTTTATTTCGTTAGAAGGGGTGTCAAACCAGGCTTGTTTTGAAAAGTATTAAATTGCCCCTCCTTATATTAAGCAACATTACATGAAATAGATTCCCCTCGTATTAAGGCTTAAAGTTATATCATAGATAATAATAATCTCGGCTGAAATCTAGGGACATTCGCATTTTGTAAACAATAAACATCGGCTTTTTTCGGGCGACATTACGTTTTCGAACCTTTTGGGGCGCGGTCGTAAACATTCGGCGGTGGAGAGTTCCACCGCCGATTTTTTTCGATCGCGTCCGAATAATTCCGACATCTTGCGAATCTCATTAGGGGTGGACTACCTTATCGCTACGTTTTCCCAAAATACTCGTAACTACAGCTTTACTCATTCCTGGTTACGATGTTTTTTTGGAAAAAGCGACGATATCATTATTGTATTGGTATTCTCAGAAAGAAGTGTCAGATTGAGAATACTCGCATGATATCGCCTAAATAACAATAAGAATATGCGAATATGTTAAAAGAAACGAAATGAAAAGTACTAGAAAAAACAAAATTCAAAAGCCAGTACTTACAGCTATCCATCCTGTTCTGCTATTTCATAATTAAAATTCCAACATTGGTGAGAAAATGTCTACTGAATTGGTGGTCCTGTTTTCCACTGTTTACTTAATTACGCACTCCAGTCCAAGCTTTTCTGCAAATATTTCTGTAGCGGTAAACAAAACCGGTTGTTCTGTGCTCGATAAAAAATCGAGACAAAAATCTAGTTCATCTAGCTGTGCATAAGCCAATAATGAATTTATTACCTAGAATTTATACCAAGACTGTTGTTAATTAAGACTTTCCAGTTTAATTGTATCTACAAAATATCAATTGAACTGTTATAGACACACATAATCTGTACTTTTCTATATTTATTATAAAAAGAAGACTTAATCCATTGGTCAATGTTCCATTAATTGTTCACAGGTTTTGTGTCCTAAGCGCTTTAACACCAAAAATTCTCTATTTTAAGAAACTTTTACTTATAGATATGTACTTATAGAAAATTAATAACATTGAACTTAAACGCATAATCTGCCATTTTCTAAATACAAAGCTCTTAATCCTTTTGTCTATGTTCTAGGGTTTTCGTCCACATAAAAATTCCATGTCCAATTAAAACCTTAAATAAAATTGGTCTAAATGTGCATGTGAATGCAAATAAAATAAAGAAAATACGTTTCAAACGTATGAAAGGATCTCAGGCGCGAGTTGACAAATATTCTTGTCCTATATCATTGCGCAGTTTTTTTCGCAACACAAAATCATTAATATCAACTGTAATTACGTCGCTAATGAATTAACTAAAAAGACTCCTATTTATCACGAAACTTCTACATTAGTACAGCCAAAATATCGTAACTACAGCTTGAACAAGCTGTAGTTACGATGTTTTTGATTGTACAAATACAAATTCTCCTAACTACGGTAAAAAGAAAAGTTCCTCCGCAAACGTTAAGTCAAAATGTAAATAGAACAGCTAAAATCCATACGTAAACGTTGAACAAATTTGAGTGCCCCAGTTTTGGTGTTCGTGTATTAAAATACAATCAATCGGGTAGAGATCGATTAGGCTCGGCCATTTACCTTTTTACCCAACCCTTCACCAAAACGATAACATTATAGACTGGTCAAAATTCAAAGGCATTTCAGACGACAAATTTGGCCCCCGTGAAGAATGGAATTATAAGACAGAAAACTCCGAGTAATTATTTCCCAAAACATTTCACTTGTCTTTTTCTGTTTCAAGGGTTGCCAAAATCAGGGGTATTTTGGGATAAAAATATATACACTGACCACATAAAGTAACGCAACACTCATTGAAACAGAACGCGCCTTTTCAGACAATGTTCAATAGCAGACGTGTCCTGGAATAAGGGCAGTAACCTTGTTTTGCTGCACAATCGTCGTTTGAAAGCAGCAGTATGTGCAGGGATGCCCTGTTGCAACATGCCATTCCGAATCTTAAGGGCCCTTTGGCTAATACCCTACCGACTGATTGTAACTGGTCCAGTCGATGATCTGGATCGATCGTGCTGACTGGTGTCTGCTATAAAATGGTACCAAAACGTTGAAATTAAAGAACATTTGGACGCCAAGCTTTTGGTCACTGCCAATTGAATATTCCAGAACTCAAAATTTCAAGTGATATGTCGACGGCTGTTTTCTGAAAGTTATGACATGACTCTTAGCGCGCACAGTGACAATTTCTTTGTTTTTTTACTGTGTAACTGACGACACACTATCAGTAAAACTATCTTTGAGGATTGTTTTTTTTAACTTGCAAGACGTTAGGATGTGTTTAAAGTAAAATAATAAAGGGACGTAATTCTGGCATGTCCGTTGGAAATTTTGTATATTTTATTAAAAATAACTACCATAAACCTTCCTTGCGAACTATAGAAAGTACCATTTTAGATCCTTGTTTCTTTGAAACACAAACATTGAAATTTGAAAATGTTGTGTTTCTTTATGCGGTAAGTGTATGTATGACATTTTTTAAAAAAAAAAAAAACCTTTTAGCGCTAAATTAAAAAATGTCGCAGGTGACAAAATAGGTGTGGTTGGTGATAGAAATCGTGAACAATAATAGCATGTTTATTATTGAGACAAAAAGGAAAATACGATGGTATTCAGCATTTCTTTTTTTCTTCTTCAACCTTTATTGAGGTATTTTACTGTAATTAGATAAGCACGTTTGAGACTGAGTTTAGCCAATACATTTCTGTTTGGATCCTAGTCATTGGCAAAGAGAGAGAGAGAGAGAGAGAGAGAGAGAGAGAGAGAGAGAGAGAGAGAGAGAGAGAGAGAGAGAGAGAGAGAGAGAGAGAGAGAGAGAGAGAGAGAGAGAGAGAGAGAGAGAGAGAGATTAATATGTGTGTATATAGAGAAAGAACCTGCCGTTTTGTGATTGTGCAATGAGATAGTATCCTAAAATTCTTTTTAAGAATGGTCACATATATATATTTTATGTTGTGGTTATATCCATCTGTATGTTAATTTTGTAAAAATTCATATATCGTTCCTTGACAGCCAGAAGTGGCTATCAGCAGTTAAATTTTAACTGCTGGTAGCCACTTCTGGCTGTCAAGGGACGATATGTGAACGAGACTTTGATAAACTATTAAATCTTTTAGCATAGAAAACCTTTTCCATGCACATTCTTATTCCATAATATTATCCAGTATTGTCGTCAAAAGGGAGTTTTGGAATGGGTTAACAGCTGTAAACGTTACATTACAATAAAGGTAAAATGGCTATCCCGCCAAGTAATTTGACAAAGGTTCAAACGTTTGATGATTTTTACTAATCATCATGAGAAATCAATTTTGAAAAGTACATTTTTATACATATTTTTCGACCTCCTTTCATATATTACCCCGTTCCGAAACTACACATTCGTGGATAATCTCGTTTGATAGGAGTTGCAGACGGCAAAACGTTAATTAGAATTTGGAGAGAGAAATGCCTGGGTTCCCCAGTTCTCGCGATATGACCGAAGTACAGGTAAAATGGGAGTTCAATCTACAATATATCTCTTTATTAGAATGTACAAACTCAACATTAAACAGCTAATATATTCCAGTAGGATAAAGTTATGAGAAGCAATCTCTTGTCGTTTTCCTCTATAACGGCATTATTTCTTTTTGAAAATAAGTAAATGAAAGTCCCGTCCTTTCAAAGAGACAGTAATGATATAAACATACAAGTAAGCGGATCCACAGAAGGTGTCTTAGGGACCCACCACCCTAGAAGTTTTCAACGAGCTTGTGAAAGTGAGGCAAGTTATGAACTTTTCACGTTCCAATGCAGTCGGCCCGTCCCTGGAAGAAAAACTAGCCCGTCTAGAATAAGCGCACGATATAGAAACTTACTTATAAGTGCATCAACATTATTCTCCTAACCCCAAACCTATTCTTTCTAGCAACTGTTTCCTCCGTTGGCAAACTTTTAAAGCGTTTCACTGTTACCACCAACTTAATGGTTCAAGGTCGTCAAATGATACTACTGTTTTCTAGGTTCAATGTATTTACAGATTGGAAAAGTCGGTAATAATACGTTATGTACGTAATAATGTGTTATTTAGCCATGTTAAGCTTAATGAAACCCAATTAATCCTTTCCCACGAGACAACAGATTAGGAGCGCTGCAAACGACATAAGTGTTGTAAAGAACAAATGTGACCCATCGTGCTAAAAGGAACCTTCTGAGAAGTATGAAAGATAACGACCCTGGTCAGTCTGCACGGCACGGTACGTGCAGACTGACCAGGGTGGAAATTTTCACCATAAAGTAATTTTCTGGATATAGCTTGTTTATCAAAGCTTACAACATTATTATATGCATTATATCATTTTCCAAATCGTCGTTGTAGATGCAAAACATCGTATCTCGATTTTGGAAAGTTTTAAAGGGGAAGGAAAAAGTGTAATAACACTTGCCAAACTGAAATGTTTTACTTGAAATTTGGATATATTGTTCACAAATAATGTGTCAGTAAAATATCTCAAAACCTGCAAGAGTTGTCTAAACTGGGCACACTAGTATGTACTTTGAAAATCGCACAAATCGACAAACGAGGTTTTGCATTTACACCGACGAAATGTGATTTCGTGATGACGTCTGCTTAGTCTGATACGTTTCTCAAAGTCTGGCTTTTATGGACCTCATAGAAAGTGTGACAGGTCACAATTATTAAAAAAATATGCGACATATTGCGTCAAACATTTAAGGAAAGGAACAAATTGATATATATATAACTCGTCGGCTATAAATGTAGACTTGTATACAAACACTTTACTTCTTGTTGTTGATAAATGGCCCAACACAAACACATTCTCTTTTGAAAATAAACGAGTAGGACATTAATTCTCTCGTATACCTCGCGATAAATGGTTTGGTAAATTTTAAAACTATGCATTTGTTTTTTAGTGTTTGTATACAAGTCTACAGTTATAACCGATAGACTATATCAGTAATTTATTTTTCTACTGTTATTTTTGTAAAGCATTTTGTACTTGGCTTTTGTATAGGAAAGGACAAGGTCAGTAAATGTCCAATTAAGGTATTACATATAAATCTAAATCCTTTATAATGTCAATGGCACTCGTTCACGTGTTAAAATATTCACGTGGAATCTGACGTTTCATTCGTGCACGTAAAATAGACGTAATACTACAGCAGATAATTGTACTGTATGGTGCTCTTTATACATTATACCAATTATACTTTATAAAGGCGGATCACTTTAAAGTGACATTTCAAAATTATCTTTACATAAATTTTACTTTTATTCTATATGAAAGAGCATGTTTTCTTATGAAAATTCTGAAAATTTCAAGCCAAAACATTGCAACGTTTATGAGAAATATATATTTTTGTGCTAAAATTAAACAAATTGTTGTTGACAACAGTTTAGATTTATATAGAATTTGTAATTTCTGTCTCAACTTTGAAGGCGTATTTTTCGCCTATAAATAACAACTTCAAAAAACTGATAGCATTTCTACGCATTAGAATAACCAACCTTTGCATCAATACATACTTTTAAAAACTGAAATAAATGTGAAATGTCACTTTAACATAGATGTACTATTACTGCTATTATTAGTTGTTTAGCCATGAACCAAGAAAAATGCTGGGAAGGTAGATCTAGTTTGGTTGATTGACCAAATGTCATTGTCAATCAAGTTATTGATTAGCCATTGAATTCAAATCGTTTTCTTCTCTCCACCCTTTCCTTAAAGCGACATTTCATTCCAATTTCAATTTTTTAAAGTATGTCTTGATGCCAAGATTGGTTATTCTAATGAGTATAAATACTATTGGTTTTTTGAAGTTGTTGCCAATAAGCGAGAAACACGCATTTAAAGTTGAGACATAATCGATAAATTGCATATAAATCCGAACTGTTGTCCACAACAATTTGTTCAATTTTAACACAAAAATATATATTTCTCGTAAACGGCTCAATATTTTGGCTCGAAATTTTCAGAATTTTCATAAGGAAATATGCTCTTTCAGATAAAAATAAAAGTAAAATTTATGACAAAAAATTCTGAAATGTCACTTTAAACAAGACATGCTTTTGACGTCCCTAATAGAAAAGGCTTTGGAAAACACAGAAGCAATAGAAGAAAATGCTGATAATTAGCATTTTCTACCTTTGCCTCGATGTTTTTGTGCTACAATATTCATGGATTTTACCTTAAACAGCACCCATTTGTGGTCTTCAGAAGCTTTCATTTTGGACTGGTCTGAAAACTGACATATTGGAAACGGTTAACGTGGACGTGGATAGAAACAGGTTGTGCATACAACGATTTCGTCCAAAACAGAGAGCTTTGCAAAATGCTATCAATTTTAACAAAAAGCCTGATGTTGAAATTAACTATCTTCGATAGTTTAGTATTGTAATTGCGTGTCAGAAATGCGATAAGGTAGCCATTATTTCGATTAAAATCTTCTCCCATTGTAACGCTCATGACAAAACTGTGTATAACTACACGTTATTGATTCTATAGAAGTCGGTTAATGGAATTGCACTCGTAATTAACGGACAATATCAACATACAGTTCTAACATCTTGAAAAAAGATAGAACAATAAAAAGCCCTGGAATTAAAAAAGTTTTTTATCATTACTCGTTTTGGCAAACATCATATTGGACAGTTCGATGTTACGTTTCGGAACGATGTCAACGGCTGGTTTCAAGCCTTACTGTCTTATTGTCAAGTCGTTCGATGTAGCATACTGCTGCTTTTCAACAAATACCAGCTTAGAACAAGCTGCAGTTAAGAGTAGACTGGTACCCATTCGTGTAAAGTCAATTAACGACTGGGAACAGCTACTTCAACCTGGCCCATGATTAGTCAATAGATACGACCAATGAAACGGTCCGAGGCATTCGACCAATCAGAGCTCATGTTACAAAAGTGTAAACAATACGTTTAGGCGCGCTTTTACCAACTCTAAGTCATTTACAGGTGCCCGTTTACAGAGTTGCTTCCCCTGACCTAGACTGGTACTCATTCGTGTTGAAATAAATCGACATAGTAGATTAAAGTAGAGAATCAGGCAAGGCCGTGTCAGTGACCGTGAGATTAACCATAACCGTACTTAAATCCGTAGTAGATTTCAGGTGCGGGAACCAGACTACAGTTACGATTTTTTTTTTAAAACGAATAATAATTATTTGACCCTCCCACCCCAGGATTTCCAAGAAAGGCCTCTCACATCCTTCTAAGGAAATATAATTATATTAACCCTTATAAAAATGGGTTGCGACAAAAAGAAATTATCATCGATATAGGTGGTCAATATGACACCCATTAAAATCTTTGATTTGTATTTTCCGTTCCAAAATTCTGTTTCACAAAACTCGCATAATAAAAGAGGAGGGACTGAATGGAAATGACCGACACATGTTTAGCTATTACAGAGGACCTTCTAGTACATGAGACATACTACAGAAGAGGTATTTCGAACCAAGTCAATCTGACCCGAGTCGAAACTGTCAATTAAGTTCCAAAAAGATCTTTTTCGTAGATAAGGATCATTATTAAAAGTAAATCTGTGGTTTGAAAAGATCGATATAAAGCTCATTCAGAATAATAGAAACTCAATACCGAAACGAAATTTGATTTTAAAAAGGCTTTTGCTTTGGAACACTTCAACGGTTGAAAATTCATGGGAAAATGTAGCTAATGATATTTTAATACCTACAGTATCAGAGAAACAGACAAGATGAGGTAATGACATTCTAAGGCTGTTATGTCAAATACAAACCACATGTGTTTTGTTGAACAGCAATGAAACGTTCTGAAAAGCCGTTATTGCTTTTACCTATTGTCCTGAGCTTAAATAAAGAATTCGAAACTGTTCGATGTTCATTTGACGTTACCATCCCAGAATTAGAATAAGAACAGACAGACAAATAAATGTAGCAGAGCTTGTCATTCTCCCTTTTCCGCATTTAAAGGGACATTTCATTCCAATTTCAATTTTTTAAAGTATGTCTTGATGCCAAGATTGGTTATTCTAATGAGTAGAAATACTATTAGTTTTTTGAAGTTGTTGCCAATAAGCGAGAAACACGCATTTAAAGTTGAGACATAATCGATAAATTGCATGCAAATCCGAGCTGTTGTCCACAACAATTTGTTCAATAGCGAACAGTTTTCCCGCGTTCGTGTGCTAAAAATAGATTTCCGATGGGAATACCCCAACAACGTTTGCCGGGTACCAGTCTAATATTTTGTTTATCGGTCAATGAATCGGACAATTTTTCGTAACCATGTTAGCGAAAAAATATTATTTTCAAGCGCGATATTAGTCGATCATAGATAATGCAGGCGGGAACTAAAACTACGAAACATTGCGCATATGCAACATGCAACATTGCTTCCAGATACGGAGACAGACCAGAAATGACAAACGTTTTTTCTTGAGATTCCTCAGCAGCTTAACCAGAATAAAACATCGAAAAGTCTGAAAGTAAAGTAGCTATGATCATGAAACTTCTCTGGTAGATAGATCTCACCAAGGAGAAGTGCAACGTACAAGGAACATAACTCTATCTTGCTTATTTTGTGAGTTATTGCCCATTGTTGTAGTGAAAGCCTATGGGGTATCAAATCACATTCAGCGACAAATTCTAGTTTTTTTCTATATTAACCCTTTCCCAAACAAGACCGGTTTTGACGTCCCCAACAGAAAATTCTTGGGAAAACATTGAGGCAAAAGAAGAAAATGATGATCGACAAAATCGAAAAGGCATGCACAGCAGACAAAATGGGTGTGAATAACTTCTTTGGATATTGATGATAATCCTTCTTTTGCCTCAACATTTTCTCCGAGATAAAACACTAAAGATATTCACATCCGTTTTGTCGTCTGCAGACTTTTTTTCAATTTAGCCCAACATGACATTATGTCGTTTTGGAAAGGGTAAGCGAGCACGCACGAGCGGCACGATGAAGTCAGGACATGTCCGTATGTGTAAACATGACTTGTCAACTACTTATTTCATAGTTACCGATCTTAAAAAGTACACGACAGTGCAGCAACCTTTCTCAACTCGGAATTAGGATGTTTCTCGACAAATGATTACAGCAATCAAGCTCTTAGAATGTTATCTCCGGTAAGTTGAACGTGGAAAATCTTCACAGCCATATTTGTACGATAAGGGATTCCCAATCTATTTTTAGACCAGTGAGGCGTGACGATGACGTATTTGTTCACATGGAAAATCGAAGCCTATTTTAACACAAAAATATAAATTTCTCGTAAACGGCGCAATATTTTGGCTTGAAATTTTCAGAATTTTCATAAGGAAATATGCTCTTTCAGATAAAAATAAAAGTAAAATTTATGACAAAAAATTCTGTATTGTCACTTTAATATCCCATTACAAGACGGAAAAAAATTGGAACTGAATGCATATGCCTATCCGACTAATAAGTGCTTTTCATATCAAATATTTACATACTTAATCAATTGTGAAACTAAAAGAAAGGATCAGTAAATGTTTGTTTAAAAATACACAAATTATATAGATTTTGAATACATGTAGAGTGTGTGTTAATTGGTTAGCGCATCATGGCTACAGATAAGAGGGAGACAAGGGTATTTTTAAAATGCAAAATATCATTAATTGTTGGTCAAAATAAACACCCTATGTGGTAGGTATTTGTTAGAATCGTCTTGTCGAGACGATTCGAATGCATACCCACAACACAAGGTTTGGAATGGAGAATGTTTATCTGTTGCTCTGGTATAAAACTACTGTAACCCATTACCAGACGACAACATTTTGGACTCTTCCATTTTTAAAGGTGTTGCAGACGACAATTTGAAATTGATGAAATTCTAAAATTCTTTCCATTTTGGGTTAAAAAACATTGTGGAAAATGAAGAAACTGCTTGTGACAGGCAATTTCTTTATTTTCTACAATGTTTTCCAAAGCCTGCTCGAGTAAGGGAGTCAAAAGGCGTCACTATGCAGTAATTGGGTAAGCGTTTACCATGTTACACCAACCGGAGATAACCAACCATTAATCATCTGAAAGCTATTGGAAATGATTAGAAAGAAGCTCACCAAGATATAACATTTGTGCAACTCAGCGCAGAAAACATCGAGACAAAAGTAGTAAATGCTGATTAGCAGTATTTTCTCCTTTGCCACAATGTTTTCCAAGGATCTGTCTACCTTTTACGTTAAACTGCATGTTAATCCTTTCCCAAATAAGACCTGGTTTTGACGTCCGTAATTGAAAGGGCTTGGGAAAACATTAAGACAAAAGAAGACAATGCTTATTACCAGCAGTTTCTCCTTTTGTCTCAATTTTTTCTGTGTGTGTGTTTTTTACACAAATCCAAACTTTATCACCCAGCAGCTTTCGAATTGGACTTCTCTATTTTTTTGCCGTTCGGGAAAGGGTTTAAAAAGTGCTTTCAACGAGCTGATTCATATCACATCGACACCAGGTCATTGGTTGTTGTTAAGGAAATGGTTTATATCTCCGAGGCGTGATTTTTTTCTTTATTGAGTTTAACAGAATATTTAGGTAGAAAAACAAAACGTATTTCAATGTTATTCTTATTTGACATACTACATTATACATATGAGAACCTTCTCAAACTTTCAAAGAAATTTTTGAAGTTTTAATCAACGGGAGAGAACTCTTCCACAATTTCAAAGTCTTTATCCTAAAGTTTGATCGAGCTTTTGTAGACTTTGCTGTAGCCATTTCCCAAGCTCTGGTGTTCACGTCTCTAATTAGAAGGCCAGAGGAAAAGAAATATCATAACACACGAAGAAAACGCTGACAACCGGCATTTTCTCCTTTTGTCTTTATCTTTTCTTTTCTATGACAAACACAAGAGATAACGCTTTCCCAAGCTTTTCGCATACGGGACGTCAAAACAAGGTCATCTTTTGGAAAGGGCTTTAAACCAGTGACAAGATACATACAGACCACACAATCTTTAACCTTTAAGCTCGGAAAAACATTGAGACAAAAGATTAGTCTCCTTTTGTCTCAATATTTCCTGAGCTATTTTGTACAGAAATAATATCTTTACCAACTTTCATTTGTCTTCTACAGCATCTTTGAAATTGGAAGCGTCCAAAATGTGTCTTTGAAATTTGGGAAATTGTTAAGACCAGAGAATAATTTGCACTTTTAACACGAACATGTGAACTAACGTACCGAACGTCGTTCTAGCGTAAAATATGACGTCATTCACGTGTTATTAGGTTACTATGTCGTAGGCCAATTCGACTATTTGTTTACGTTATGTTAATGAAACAGAATGTTGGATTCATGAAAACGTCGTGCGTCATAACTTGGCCCGTATTTAACCCTTTCCCAGCCAAGATTAGACGTGACGTCCCCATAAAAATCCCTGGGAAACGCTGCGGCAAAAAGAGACAATCGGCATCTTCTTCGTTTTTTCAATATTTTTGTACTATATCATGTAAGGTAAACTGTGTAAAACAAGACAACTAATACATGAATACGTAAATAAATTCATTGACAAAGATACAATTTTTTCAATTCTGCATTTTTTTGTTTCGAGTTTGTTACCCCATTACCACACAATGACTCTTTTTCACTTCCGACAAGATAATAGCTTTGGAAAACATTATGGGAAAGGAAGAAATTGCTTGTGACAATCAATTTCTTCATTTCCCACAATATTTTCCCCCTAGAACGGCCGATAAATGAAAAATTCAATTCCCTTGATATTGGCGTCTGCAACATCTTTGAATTTCGACCAGTCTAAATTTTGTTGTTTGGTAATGGGTTGACCCTTTCCCAAACAGCAAATTTTTAGGGCAATCCACTTCAAAAACTGTCACAAATGACAAAATGGAAGTTATTTAAGATAGAATTTGTGCAAAATATGACATAGAAAATATTGAGACAAAAGGAGAAACTGCTGGTTATCAGCAGTTTCTTCTTTTGTCTCAATGTTTTCCCAATGCCTTTCTATTAGGGACTCCAAAACCATGTCTTGTTTGGGAAAGGGTTCAGTTAATTTTGCAAATTACAAAGCAAAAAACAAGAGTCAACTTTGTATAGCGTAAACGTTAGATTGATGGCCGAGTAACGTAATTACAAATTACACGTTGACGTCTTTATCAAACCTGGCAATTTGGATAATTCATTTGAAATTAACCCAGTTTCTAGACCGCCTACAGTTATTAAAGTTTGACAGGGCAAATAGCGAATGGAATGAAATAGCGATACATTGTGTGCTAAAAAAAGACTGGGTTTACCGTTATGTGGGCCTATTGATAGACCATGCGTGTTGGTATAAAATCTCGTTACTACGGCTTGAATCAAGCCGTAGTTACGGGATACTATAACAACATCCACGATATACTATTGTTGTCCGAAATTACGTCATAGTTAACTGGATGAAATCGTTCCCTTTTAAAATAATTGTTACTCACGATTTTGTCTCATTGTAATACTTAGACAACTCTAAGTGAATGATAACTTAAATGTTTGGTCCTTGAGGTCGTACGTCTTTTGCCTCAATGTTTCTAAAATGTTCTTTCTATTAAGTGAAAAAGCGCTATTTGGGAATGCGATAACTCTGTACGGAGACATAAGATTAATATGTGACATACCAGTTAGAAACATAAAACTAATGATTCGAAGGTAAAGGCTCGTTCATTATAGTGACACCCCTATTGCAAGGGCCAGCCACATGTGGCTTTTGAGATACTCTCGTCTGATTGCACAGTATTCCGATTACCCCACTCATTATGCCGGGCTTCTGGTAAGATAAACATTATTTTAACTAAACTGGCGGCTCACCAACCCATGAAACCAGTCGCATATGTTTTAATCCGACAGGTCGGTTTCCACTGAGATTTGAACCTTCGACCTCCCGCTTCCAAGGCGAACGCCCTGACCATTAGACCATTTATCAAACAACACATTTTTTTCAATTTTAAATATGATGCAGACAACAAATTGGATGTTGATAGAGATAGAATTAGAGTATATGAATGCCAAACATTTACTAGTGTAAAAGAGGAAAGTATTGGTCTTCAGCATTTTCTTATTTTGTTTCAATGTATCCCTTATATTAAAGCAACGTCAAAACAATGTCTTGTTTGGGAACGCATTAAACATCAAATATGTGATAAACCAAAACTACTTAATGACCAAGAATGTCAGGGTTCAAAATAAAACGTGAGGCGGTATTCAAAATATCTGTCCGAATACGCAAAAAACGAAATAGCGAAAACGTAACATTTGACGTAGGATATATAACGCGTTGAACGTGATTCGTATCATAACGCCTCAACACGCGTTTATCGTAAACAAAATTGACTTGACCAGGTATTGTTCTTGTACAAAGGTGGAATTTGAACAGATTCCATAACAAAATCTAGTTTCACGTCCATAACGCAGAATGGTTGGAAAATATTGAGACAAATATAAAAAAATGGATTGCCAACATTGTGGGGATTATCAGCATCAAATTTTCTTGAAAATTTCCTTTAACCCTTTCCCAGACCAGAAAACATCTAAGGCAGTCCAGTTGATCAAACGCCGGCTGTCAAACAAAACCATTGATAAGCCAATGGACGATCAGAAATTCTTCGTTGTACGTGATATGGTATAGATCTATCGACTGGCAATCAAAACAAACGACATTCCAAATGCCACCATTTTTTGTATTAGATTCTACGTTGGGCAGAACGATATATCGATTGGCGTTTGGTCATTTTGAGAGCTGTTAAAGAAGACAAAATGAATGGTGCCAAAGAAAGCATTCTTGTATAAAACAGCTCAGAAAATATTGAGGCAAAAGGAGAAAGTGCTGATTATCAGCACTTTCTTCTTTTGCCTCAATGTTTTCCCAAACTTCTTGGATTATGGAAATCAAAAAAGGTTTTGTTTTGGGAAAGGGTAAACCATCAGCGAGTCGTCAAAAACAATGCTTATAGTTCGAGAAAAAAAAGATTAGAAAATAAAGGGACATAACTCTATCTTACCTATATGGTTGCGTACCATGCCGGAAGGTGGTCGAGAGCTGTTGTGATTGGTCCGTCGTGTTGGTGACGTAAACTTGTAACCCGTGACAACGAGTCCTTCCGGGTTCTGAAAGTCGGTCCAGGATGTGCTGTCAGCATCTGCAACAATACGAACGTACAATGTGAAATGGGAAAATTGGTCCAAACGGACAACAATGTTATTTAACTTTAGTCATAATGATGCATTATAATCATGGTTATCAGCCAATCTTTACCATGCCATACCTGCTTTTGGCAGCAAAAGTAAAGGGTTTGAACAAAGAAGTGAAAAAGGAATACGCGAATTACCAACATTTTTGTTCTTTTCCACAACATCGTATTTTTATAAACACTCAAATAATATACGCTTTGAGTATTTGTTACCATTTGCAACTCAGAGCAGCCTTAAATTTCATTGTCAGAGAAAGGGTTAAATACCATTGGTCTACCATGGATTAGAATCAGAATAACTGGATAAAAAAGGTTCTAGATCGTTTTCCTTTTTCAAATACGGCATTTTGTTGTCGCTTGCAAAGTCTGAAATTTGAAGGCCCTATTTTATCGTGATGGGTCACACATATAGCAGGTATGAATTGACTGATAGGTCAGTCGTTATTGTTGGCGCAAGAACGTATGGCACAAGTTTACATTTTGTCCAAATGTAAACAAAACAGTGTTGTATAAAAGATGAATAAATTCTTTATAAATAGTGACGTGGACATGTTAAAAATTTAGGTACGGTGATAGAGCGGTCTGTTCACTGTTCAGAATTTTCTGCGTTTTATCGAAGAATGATTTGTTTACATTTGAACAAAACGTAAACATGTGCCAAACGATCTTGCGCCAACAATAGTTGATTGATAGATGCGTTTAGAACTGTGATTTAAAGGTAGTTCCGCTGACGTCTTTGTTATCACGGGCGTGGTGAATTCTAGACGTAATGAAATTATTATTACGTGGTTCATGTGTGAAGCAATTAAATAGTGTCAAATCACTAATCGCAGACTCATCGGGGTGTCATTAATGAGCGAAAATTTAAATTGAATTTTTATGAGGCGCGGTAGGACATGAGTGACGTCAATCCAATAGCTTTTTGGGTGTGTATATACGTGTATCTGAAGTCACTAAACCATGGGTGGCGTAAATAACAACACCTACTTGTATTGGGTATATTATAATATTCTATAAATGCCAATAACCATGTACTAAATTCAATGTAATACTACTCGTCCATGCAACAGATGGTATGATTAGCATGCAGAAATCTACGTAGATAAACATGTAATAGGATTAGTACATAGAAAGCAAAAATTACACTGGAAAACATTGTAATTGGTTTATTTGTATTACGGTTGGAACTCGAAATACAAATATGAGTATAGAAAAAAGCATTTTCTTTTGGTTTATATCTAAATCGATGTTGGGGCAGTTTTTAATAGACTTTTCTAAAACATTTTCCAATCTACATTTTTTAATAGTATCTTGGTATTCTAAATTTGTTTATAATGACAATATGCCATACAGTTTAAATTTGCTGAAGAAATTATGAAGATCTATTACAACTACTAGATTGAATGGTTTAAAATTATTCTATACATATATATTCCGAACTTCATATTCTTTTCAAAGTATGTTGAACAAACAAATCTTAAAATTATGGATGCCTGGTAAACAAGGGTACATTTCCCTATGGAAATGCTATTTCTTTTGATTTTTTTGACAAGAATCTGTCGAAAATCAGCTTTAAAGTAGTGCATCAAGTCCAAATGACACTTATCACAGTCATGGGATTTGATCACTTCTATTGACTAGTCAACTAATGAATGACAATTTTGCGTTTAACCATTTCCGAAACGGGATAAACTGTGACGATCAAGGCTATTATGTACGGACGACAAACTGGAATTTTATGATCATTATATTTTGAGTACAAATTACTAGGCCCACAAGTTACCACAGATAATATTGATGCAAAAGAAATAAGTTATGATTATAGGCATTGTCTTCTCATATCATGTTTAATATTTTCCTGTGACCTTACTACTACGGCCAACAGAACCAGTTCTTGTTTTTGAGAAAGTAAAAAAACTTTTCTATGTCAGTGAACTAGACTTTTCTATCTTGTAAGGCAGATATTTAAAAAAAATCATTCCTTAAACCTTTCTAAACAATACAAGAATTGACGCTCGTTACCAAAAGACAAATTCAAATGATAAAGTGACGATGAATTTGTCATTAGAAACCCTTTCAATTAGATCTGAAACAAGGATGTACCTTTCGAAGAAGGATTAACCCTTTCCCAAACGGATTTTTTTTAGGGTGATCCACTTTAAAAACTGCCACAAATGACAAAATGGATGTTATTAAAGAAAGAATTTGTGTAAAATATGGCATAGAAAATATTGAGACAAAAGGAGAAACTGTTGTTTTCAGCAGTTTCTTCTTTTGTTTCAATGTTTTCCCAAGCCATTTCGATTAGGGACGTCAAAACCAGGTCTTGTTTGGGAAAGGGTTAATGATGACTGACAACGACAGAGACATTAAATATCGTTCCTGGCAATTTTCATTAGCAAATAACATCCTTTGAAAACATAAAAGCTAACTACAGCGTATATCCTATATTTTACGTGAGTGTTGCCTAGGTAACCGATTATTTTCTAGAAATGAATGAGAATCATTATAAATTAAATGGAAATAACGGAAATGAATATGGATTAAAGCAATGAAGTGGGTAGAATCGATGGAATTCGATACATCGGATTATAGCAGGAAATATGTTATTTTATTCCAAAATCACGGTGGATAATCACGCGATACAATATTTTCAGAAAATCTACAATAATTTTGTTAATATGGGACCGATTTGAATTCGGTTTGAAGCAGAGATTATGGACAGAGGTCACGCATTAGATGGACGTGGTTGAATTTTGAAAAATCAACTGATAAAAAAGTTATTGAAGATAAACCAAAATTTTGGTTTATCTTCAATAACTTTTTTATCAGTTGAATTTTCAAAAATCCAACACGTCCAGCTTATTCCTGGCATTTTCTCACCTTCTCTGCTTCAAACCGAATTTAAATTGGTCAAGTATAAAATAAGTTATTGAAGATTATCGGAAATTCTGAGTTACGTGATTATACACCGTAAAAATTGTTTCATTGACATTCGCCGATTCATTTCCCTTCACGAATTCATCAAATCACGGTTATTGAAATAGAAATCGTACCATAAACGTCTGTGCTCAAGAAGACATCGGGCATGTAGCACGATAGACAAATATAATGATGAAAACGAATGTCATTTTCTTTTGATATGCCCGAAATATAATAGCATTAGAAAGAAGTCTAGAAGAGACAGCGGTCTAAGAATTTTTAAATACAACAAATCAAAACCTGTTGCACTAATCTCATCTGAATATTGGTAGCCTATTTCCTTTATTCTTATAATTAATTATCATCGTGTTCATGCAACAATATGTTCACAGGAAAATCTATTTCCTCTTTTGTATCATATTTTGGCACTCACTGAGTATGCACAAAATGTGATGTTTACTGGATAGAGAAAAGGAATATGGGATAGGGTGGGTTTTAAAACCTAGATATCAATAATTACATGTCATTGTTTTTCAACGTAAACCTCGTAACTGCAGCTTGAAGCAAGCTGCAGTTACGAGGTTTTCGTTGAAAATCGACGATGACTAACACGAGGAGGAATTACGCCACCCAACAACAACAACAACGACAGCAGCAGTAACAACAATAAAATCACCACCACCAACAACAACTAACAATGCAGAAAATCTTCAAACGTTCTTTTGATACGAGGTCGATTTGACTTTGGTATGGAGCAGAGAAGGCAGAAAAAACGCCAGTGATAAGCTGGACATGGTGGATCTTTCAAACATAACCTGATAAAAATTATTGATGAGCAATCGAATTTACATGCTCGTCAGTTATCTTATCACCTGTTATTTAAAAGATATACGTCATATCGCAAATAGCCCACCTGACTTTTACCAGCATTCGTTATAATTTTAAAAGCGGTCATGTATTAACCCTTTCCCAAACAAGACCTGCTTTTGACGTCCCTAATAGAAAAGGTTTTGGAAGACATTGAGACAAAAGAAGAAACTGCTGATAATCAGCAGTTTCTCCTTTTGCCTCAATATTTTCTGTGCTATTTTGTACACAAATCCAATCTTTTTCAACATTCAATTTGTCATCTCCAGCAGATTTTGAATTGTACCATCCTAAAGTTTTTCTGTTTGGGAAAGGGTTAACAGAATTATTGAAGATTTACTTAACTGTTGTGGTTGATTCATGTCGTGATACAATGTACAACCGTTTTGACGCCTTTGCGAAATAGAAATAATTGATGGCAAACCGAATTTCTCTATTCCCTCTATGTTTTTTTTTCAAATTGTATTTTTTCAATCTGGATATAACGACAAATATACATGTATATTTATATTGTAGATTGCGAAGATACATGTATAATGTTCTACATTAATGTGTTAGCTAAGATATAAAAGATAACATGTACGGAAATGATAAAAATGAACACATATTGTTCTTTACGTTTTCGAAAGATGCGTCTCGTGACAGTCGCCAAAAGTAGGGATTATTATTATGAAAAATTAATATGGTTATTAGAACAGGTACAAACGCGGAAATAAGAATCTAACTGGGGTCTGCAAAAATGTCCCTATAGCAATTGAGACCAATTCATTGTTTGTTATTGTTATTGCTGCTGCTATTGTAGTTGTTGTCGTCGTCGTTGTGTCGCCTGATTCCCCGTCCTGTTGAATATAGTCGTTTTCAACAAAAACTCGTAACTGCAGCTTGCTTGAAGCTGCAGTTACGAGGTTTTCGTTGAAAAGCAGCGACATGTGATACATTGAGTTCTAAATCAACGTCTACGTAGGGACAATCTGATAAGAATCATTGGTGCTTGTCAAAAGTGACTACAGGTTATGTGAAAATTATAAGAGAACAAAATGGATCTTGATCAGACTGCGTGTATACGCAGGCTGATCTAGATTCATATTGTTCTCATATGCCATAAAGGACCCCTTTTTAGATCCCGACCAATTTGTCGATGATAAATGGGTTAATTAATGCCGGACATTACCTTATATCTAACATAAATTTTATTTGTACTTTTATGGACAGATATAAATATAAACTAGCCTACTTTGTTGACTCTTTGAAGAATAAGAAAAAAGTCGTGTGTGTATTTTTCTTTTCCAAAAACCTTAAACTGATTTCATCGTTTTCCAAATAACACATGGTTTTTACGTCCTCATTAAAGTGGTCTTTGGGAGAGCATTGCTAAAGACAGCAGAAGAGAGCAGAAATCTCTGTATTCGCTCGTGTTAGTCTGTCGAACATATGTCAAACAATGAAAAATCGACATTTTCTAGTTTTGCTTCCATGCCCTCCCTAGCATCTTTTAGTACAGTTCAGTCTACCCGTTGTCGATATTCATCGGCATTTTCAATCCATAAACGTCTTTCGGAATTCTGTACCATATTTAATAGACAACGTCGCTTTTAAACTAAAAACTCGTAACTGCAGCTTCATAAGCTGCAGTTACGAGTTTTTTTTTGTTGAAAAGCAGCGATATAGCACATCTATCCCATACCTCCTGCAGTTTTTATTAAGGTGCTACCGGGACTCGACACGCTGCAGGGAATATCGTGACACAACAATATCGGGGGGAAATCGTCAAAAAGTCTGTTTGTACATGACCAGTTTGAATTCTGATGGGAGCAGAGAAGGTGGGAACCATCAGAAATACACGGATGTTGAAGATCGTTTGAAATAAGCTTATAAAATATTGACGACCAATTTAAAAAAAAAAATACATGGTCTTGAATAACCCTTTTTACCAGCTGATTTGGTTTTCCAAAAGATACAGACCCATAGGAAGCAATTTCATATTGATGGGGCTAAAGCCCTTGTCCTGAATATTGTGGGGCTAATTTGAATTTTTCCAAAATTTTAAGTGTAAAATGAAGAAAATTCGGCATTTTTGGCCAACTTTGGGGGGGGGGCTTAGCCCCCCTAGCCCCCCTAGCCCCCATGTTCCTACGAGCCTGAGATATATGACACGCAGTTAACCCCTGTTGTACTTTCACCGTCTTTGCTTCGAACTATTTTTAAACGGTTACGCATTAACAGAATTATTTAAGATTTTTTTAATTTTTTTCTAAAGTGACTTCCCACCTTGTCGGTAGCAAACTTAATGAGCGGGTTGTGGAAAAGCGCCCTTGGAAGTTTCATTCCAAAACGAATCTAGATCAGCATGTGCAAATGTGAAGCATGATCAATGCTAGTATTATAGTAGTAATGGTCGGTTGTCAGATTTTATTATAATGATTTAGAGAACAAACACAGCTGCTATTCAGTTTTCGTCATACCAGGATCAATGTTGGCTCCAAATGTAATGTGATTCATTAACCATTTGGTATAAAAAAAGCACAGCTACAGACAAGAGAGGGTAATGGCTTTTCGAATTGAGATACTCATTGGAATTATAATAGTCTCATCAATTCGGCTCAAATAAGCACTCACAACATGGCTAGGATTCAAAAGTAACAAACATATCTATATACAAATAAGAGAGGGTTATGATATTCTAAATAACATATATTATTTCAAATCCAAACCCTATGTTGTGGGTTCTCATTTCAGTTGTCTAGATGAGACAACTCTCCGAGAGAACTCACAACTAGGGGTTTGAATAAATGAACTAATGAAATAACAAAAAACATGACCTTCTTTTGTATGTAGCTGTGAACAAAAGAATGCATTGACCTCTGTTATCTGTTGCTCTGGATATGTATCGAACATGTGACTTACCATTGGACGATCCGGACATGGTGATGTCGTTTCTATGTCCACTCCTATGTAATCCAGTTCCACAATGTTTCGGAGACGTGCCTCGTTTGGTATTGCCAGGCAACGGTGGAAGCCGACGGTGGTTCATTTGTCGCACGGGGTTCGACATGAGTAGTTGTTCGTTGGTTTAATTATTTTTATTAATCACAATTTTAACACATAGCACTTCACCATGGTGATTTATCACCTAAACTCGTCGAGTTCGACAAAAAGGTATGAAATCGTGTTCATTCATTTCAACGTTAACGTTTTTCCCCCAAATACTTGTCACTTGAATTAAAGCTGCGCTTCCTTATTTACGTTCATTGACCGTTGCGCTCTAGAGCTTTGAAATATGAGAAAATGTGACGCCATTTGAAATTCAGAAAACCGTCGCTTTTCAACAAAAGTATCGTAACTGCAGCTTAAAACAAGCTGCGGTTACGAGGTTTTTGTTGAAAAGCGAAGAAAAGGTGTATTGTTGATTGAGCCTTGCCACTAGAAGGCACGTAACGCTCACGATAATTGAACTGGCAGAGCAGCCCTAGCCAAAAGGCTGGGATACTCTGCCAGGTCATTTATCGTGAGGTATACAATAAGTTAAAAACTGCATGTATAGTCCAGTCAGAATATTATGTCACATGTTTACAAATTTTACCTTTGTAAACATTGGGAAAGGTGTTCCGTTCAATTTTTCATGCGTTGTTTCAAAAGTTGCATACATAAAACACCTTCAAGATTCGAACCATCACATTCAAAATAGCAGCAGATTAAAGTGACATTTCACAATCATTTTTTATGAATTTTACTTTTATTCTGAAACAGCATGTTTCCTTATAAAAAATTCAAGCCAAAATATTGAAGCGTTTACGAGAAATATATATTTTTGTGCTAAAATTAAACAAATTGTTGTGGACAACAGTTCAGATTTATATAGAATTTTTCATTTCTGACTCAACTTTAAAGGCGTATATTTCGCTTATAAATAGCAACTTCAGCATTTCTACGCATTAGAATAAACAATCTTTGCATCAAGACATACTTTTTTATAAATGAAATAAATGTGAAATGTCACTTTAAGAGTTGATATTGTTTTGTTTACAAAGGTATATTTTGTAAACATGTGTCATCATATCGTCGCTTATCAACAAAAACCTCGTAACTGCAGCCGCAGTTACGAGATTTTTGTTGAAAATTAACGATATCTAACCGATCGTTATGCTGGATGATCTTGTTCTATGCTGTTAGTCGAAACAGTTGGGATATTTTTTGTCGTGCCAAGGCTTAATCCTTTCCTAAATAACAAAAAACTAGGTTGTCCAAATTCAAATGTACTGCAGTCTGCAGACGACCAAATAGACGTTGATAGATATGAAATTGAGGTAAATGAAATCACAGAAAATATTGATGGAAAAGAAGAAAATGCTGCTTATCAGCATTTTCTTTTTGCCTTCAATGTTTTCTGATCTGATTCTTTAAGTGTTTTCTTCTTTTCTTACAATATTTTCTGATTTTCTTTACTTCAGGCGCGCCAAAACCTGTTCTGGTCCGTTAAAGGGTTTAACCCGTTCGGATAACTATGAGAATACCAACATCATTGAAGTTGCTGGGTATCAGATTATCGATTTGTAAACAATTATGTCACTTCCGTTTCTATGTCAATGTATCGAAATATCGTCGGCTATGTACACGTATGCCGTAACTATTTCTTATTCAAAGTGCGGTTACGACATTTCCGAAAGTAATGAAAGAATTACAATTCTCCGAGTTTCACAGATAGAAGTCCAAACGAACATACTGACGGACGAACAAAAAAAAATTCGATGTTGTCTTAAAAACCTCGTTACTACTGTTTTGAATAAGCTGTAGTCAGGCCCGTAGGAACAGGGGGGGGGGGGGGGGCTTAGCCTATGCCCCCCCCCCCCCTGAAGTTGGCCAAACATGCTGAATTTTTCTTAATTTTACACTAAAAATGTTGGGAAAATCCAAACTAGCCCCCCCCCCCCAATATTCAGGACAAAGGCTTTAGCCCCCCCCCCCCCCCCGATATGAAATTGCTTCCTATGGGCCTGGTAGTTTTTTAGGTTTTCAAAAGTGAGGATTTGTCCCGAACTTTGAAATTAACTTTTATTCCTTTTAGCACACACTTCAGGTAAACATTGAATCCAAAACACTAATACAAACAATAAAACGTCCATTCACTATATTATACGAATGCCATGGATCTACGAAATAAAATCTTAAGTAAATCACAAAAACTGCACATTTTGACAACATTAAATCAAACACTTTTGTTTCGACAGCAAATAATGGTCCTATATAAACATTAAGATTTTATGGCCGGATCGTGATCAGAATAAATAAAATTCTATTTCAAATTTACAACTACTTGAAAAAATATATATGTTGTGTCATGCGATAATGGGTCTTCTTACGTAATGTCAGTATGAAAATATAAACCAGCTACGTCGGATAACACAACGAGCACTTCAAAAACGAACCTATTTGCATTTTCTTTTATAAAGTAAAAAGAATGCTTTAAAATAATCGTTAAAAATCTAGAAATGCGAACTATTTCGAAACAGGAAAGTCTGCGCGGAGTGCGCAGACTTTTCTGTGTCGATATATTTCGCAAAAGCTTTGACGTTTCCACGTCAAATTCTGACGTCCGACGTTAAAATGCCGCGCCGCTAATCACATATAAAACACGTCCAAAGTCGAGTTTTCTGGCATGCAAAAGTCGTTTTGAATGGATCTTTTCAATAGGCCGGTAACATATATGGTCGTACATTGACTGGTATGAATAGTTTTATCGGCTGCTTTTCAATTTCACCAACTCATTTATAGTCCATCTGGTGATTTATTCTGACCCTTCACTAAAACGTAATCCATTTGACGTACGCTGTTATTTTTTAACGTTGCGCAATTGTAATTTAGGAAAGCATTGTGAAAATGTGACAAGGGCCTTTTGGCAGTGGCAAAGCCTAAGACTGCTTAAAAGAAATATAGCAACGTCTATTAGATTATCATAGTTATGGACATGGGCTTGGCACATTGTGGACACGGAAATGTATGTGACGGGCCTTTTAGACCCGGTCACATAAAACTCCAGAAACACCCTACATGGTTGACTATTCGGTAGGGCTTTGGTGCTGATATGGCCATGCATGCGTTGTGTGACCGTGTCCTTACTTGCAAAAACTGTCCGTGATTATTTGTAAGAAAATTCGCATATTATGATATATTGTGATAACAAATTTCTTCGTTTTGCATTCAAATATTATTAATAAACCAAAAATCCGTAGAAGCACGCTCTCAGTAATTATTTTGCAATTTATAGTTTTTTTTGAAAAAAAAATAAAATCTTAGAGTAAAGGCATAAAGTTTTCATTTGAATACTCCATAAGAAAATGCACAAATTGATATACAGTTACGCCGTTCTTTAGTTGTTTGAATGTATTGAACCCATCACTAACTGAATACCGATAAAAGAGTCCGAAACCCTATTTTTTCCATGCATGGTAACTTGAAGCAGTTTTTTTTTTAGAAAGACCTTGTCGTTCTAAGTAAGCGATTATGAAAATGTGTATGAAGTAACCCAAATTATATAACAACTCGCGACACTTATTTAATATTTTATGCCGTTTGTTAAATAGCCTACTGTTGATTTCAAAGTGGTCCAAGGTAAATGCAGAGCTTTTCAAAACCACAAATGATATCAACTGTATAAATTCCATTGTAAAAAAACATGTATGAGGGTACTCACATCACTGTGGTACATTTAATCACGTTTTATTAGACAGAAAATCTTTTTAAAAAATCCACAAATCTGGCATGTCTACACGATATATAGACAACAAAATAATTTGATACACAATGGTCTGAAATACTTTGCTTTTTGAAAAGAAACAATGAGGTATCCTTGAAGGTGGGTTCACATTGACGAATTTTCTTACGATTCCTTACGAATTGGACATTCGTAATCACATTGCCGATAAGTTCACGTATTGTTACGATTTGAGCGAATTTAACGGACGGTTTACGTATTTCTACGACTAGTTTACGGACTGGTTACGGATTATTTACGAATCAATAGGAGTATAACCGACTTAGTTACGAATGTTTACGAGTCCTTTGTTATTATTTTGTTGTTGGTGTAAGAAAAACAATCTCGTTTTTGAAAATCTGACATTCGACCAGACGATATGACTTGCGAACGAAATAAGATTGGGTTGTACCAACAATTTCTTCAAAACCATTAACCCTTTCCCAAACAAGACCTAGTTTTGACATCCCATGGTTTGGGAAAATATTGAGAGAAAAGTATAAATTGCTGATAATCAGCAATGCAATTCTTTCTGTTCACTCAGAATTTTCTATTCAATAACATACAAAGTTTACACTTCTTAAATCAATAATTATTTTGTCTGTAACTCCTTTCAAATCGAAACAACAAAAAATCTTGCCGTTTGGGAAGGAAAACTTAAGTGCTTCTACTATTCATAACCCTCATACTACCGCATTGGGTCATTTATGACCCCAGACATATATCTATGAATGCTATATTCAAAGTTGTTCTCCGATGCACGATTACCTTTTTTACTTTTTCAATGATCTTAGTATTCGTGGATAATAAATCAATTTTTCTTGAACATCGAACAACGTTTGAAGGACTTATCGTAATTTTTGTGATGTGATAAAAAAATGACCCCAGTGCATATAAACACATTGAAAAAAGGGCTCTTGGTCATCATTTTATTGCAAATCCAATTGGAAATCGTTTATGTTTAGCAAAACATTAAATAGTATTTCCTCTATAATAAATTATATTTGTCATCAATTTTGAATCGAAGTATAGTATACATGTATGAGCAATGATTTCGAAAAAGAGTACTTATATCATGTAAGATAAATATTTATCATCTTAAGACTTTGCATATTCACAAGGTCTGACCAGGACCCACACTGTCTTCTCGCAGCTTCTCCATCAAACATAACCCTCATCAGGCCCTTTGTGGAGCCTCATCTGTTTTAATATCATTCTCGGAATCTCATATCATAATTGCCCTTTTTTAAACACCCCGGCTCGTTTATATTCGTAAACTTGCCGTATTATATTCGTGAATCACTTACGGGTGATTTGCGATTAACTAAGAGTCATTTACGATTGAATAACGGAACATTTAATCCGTGGACATTCGTGAGAACATTTTCGACATGTCAAAAAATGTCCCCGTATGAGCACGAATCATTAAGAGTATCCCCGATTCATTGCGAGTTGTTTACGAATGCATAAGAGTTGTTTACGAATACTTGCGGTTATATACGATAGGACTTTCCGAATGGGCCACTCAAAACGAAATCTATGAATATGCACGATTTCTTTACTATGTCTATTATTTTTTTTGGTTGTAAATAATAAGATATAATCTCCATATCATCATCAAGCAGCTGATATTGAGAAATAAAGCATTTTATACTTACGAGTTATTTACGGATGTCTGCGTATTGTTTACGAATGTTCACGGATGGCCTACGAATGTCCAATTCGTAAGGATTCGTAAGGAAAATTCGTTAGTGTGAACCTACCTTGAAGCAAAAGCTAGTGATGGAACGAAGGGACCCCATGAACGTTTTCTCAATACGATGTTAGTCATAACTGTCAATGGTCTGCGAATGTCAGGCGTGTGACATTTTTAGTTGGGGGCCTAGGTCTTCAAGGGCCCCGGGTGGGTCCAGGGTATTTTTGGACAAAATCCCTTTGGTACCGATGAATAGTAAGTGTAAAGGCGAATCACAAAAATAATCATTTTAGGATTCAATCATTACTTTTTTAATATTTCGACACCCAATATCCGTGTTACGTAAGACAATGTCAATACAAATATTCCATCTTTCGTGGACCTACTCTAGACACAAAATCATTACTTGTCACCCCTTTTTATCAACCATTTTCTTGTCATCCAGCCTTGTCAAAACTTGCTTTATGTAGCCTATCTATTATATGAAATATATCAGAGATTTCAGCGCAAATGTTTTTTTTAAGAATAGTTAATTCGAGCAGTGAAAATCCACCAACCACAATTAAACTCATGTAAATCCATTACTTGAGCACCAGAAATAGTCTACAAAAATACACACTATAATGCCATATCACCTTTTAATGTTATTGATTCTAGATTTAGCGATATGCACATCACTAATACAAAATGGCTAGGTGTTCTTAACCATCCGTCATTATATTCAGTTACCTAGCAACATAATCAATTATTATATCAGTGCTATGATACCTGTAATCCTTTCCATAACAAGATATGATTTTGATATTGACGTTCTTTATAGAATGGGTTTAAAAAAGTATTAAGACAAAAGAAAAATTGCTGATAGCCAGCGTTTTCTCCCTTTGTCGCGATATTTTTATTTGCAATATTGCTCTTACATCATATCTTAATCAGAACCATCTGTTCGTTTGCAGTAACCTTCAAGGTCTGATTACTTTATATACGAAACTATAGTCCATTGATAATATTTTGACACATGTTCGCAAAATTAATCTTAGTAAACAATATAATATCGAACTCCAAACTACTGTAATTTTACATGTGATTGTTCAAATTTTGCAAGTGTCTCACACCTGCAAGATTCGAACCAGTACATGCAGAATTGTATTGAAAATTAAGTTTAACTTCTCCCATTTTTACAATGGTGTAATAGGGAACGATTTTCTCTACTTGAAAGTGACGTAATTTCGGACAAAAAATAGTATTTCGTGGGCGTTATTATAAAATCTCGTAACTACGGCTTGATTCAAGCCGTAGTAACGAGGTTTTGTAACAACACCGACGGTTTAATATCAAAACATAACAGTAAACACAGTCTATTTTTAGCACAGATTTATTTTCCATTTGTAAGCACGTGACCGGACTATACATCTCGTGGCGATTGAAATAAACACGACATGTCAATCCGGTTTCCGATTTCGGTTTCCGGACTACTTTCAACAATCAAGTGTTACGATTCGATAGAGACAACTCGAACAATCCTTGTTCCGAAAGGATATCAACCTTTTCCTTATCCAATATTAAAACGCACTTCAAGATGTACGTGCGTATTAGATAGAGGCTGTTCAGTAGATTCCACGCGAAATAAACATTCAAATGCGCGCAGCGCATTGAATGTTTATATCGCGTAGAATCTGCAGTAAATACGTAACTATACTATGCAGACTCTATCTGACTTAGTGTTCGCTAGCGGTTCATTGGAGACAGAGGCGTGGCTAAGTATAGACGCCACATAAACTAGCCGGCAGCTCGTTCATACGAAATATAGCGACGAAAATTCAAAATATACAGCAATGCCATTGGTTCAAAAAGAAGGTCGAACACTAAACTTTGATAAATGTCACTGTCTAGAAATAACTTTTTATGATTTGTTAAGTTCCGTAAAAGTTACACTAGGCTACTAAAAAGATTACAACGCCACTAGTCGATAAAAGGCTAACGTTAAAGAAAAAACGAAGGAAAAAGATAGCAAATAAGCTTAAGAGAAACAACATTTTCTCTACTTATTAGAATCAATCAAGGATTATACCAATCATTAGATTCAACACTTCTTGCATATTCGGGTGTTATCCGTGACAACGGAAATTAATGAGGGATGCCCTCGTCAAATTCCGGACGCTGCGGATGAGGTCTAAAGATGCAAGGAGTGTTTTGTATGCAATAATAAGTTGTAATCCTTAAAGAATAAAGCCTTACTGTTTAACCCTTTCCCAAATAGCAAAATTTTATCTTATTTTGATCCAATTTGAAAGCTGCCGTAGACAGACAACAAAAAGATGTTTTTAAGACAGAAATTGTGTACAAGAAAGCCCAGTAAATATTGAGGCAAAAGGAGAAACAGTTTCTTCTTTTGTCTAAATATTTTTCCAAACATTTCTACCAGGGACATCAAAAGCAGCTATTGTTTGGGAAAGGGTTAATAGAGGCAACTCGAACAACGTTTTTCCCATTATCACCATGTTAAGAACTTTTTGGGTGTACGAGCATCTCCTGCAGTTTTTTGCCGCTTCATATACCAAATGACGCAGAGTTTTTGTTGTTGTTTTTTTTTCAATCTGAACATAACTTTTGTCATTCATCGATTTATTTTGACATCAAGGTTTGAAATGTCACCCTAAACGATTACTTATCTACAATTTGATGTGTCTTATCGCTTATGTAAACTACTACGGCGTCTTTTTTTTAAAGCAAATAAATCCTTTCTCATTGAAGATCCGTTCTAAAAGGCTTTGGAAAAAACGAGACATAGAAGAAAATGCCGATGATCAGCATTTTCTTCGTTTGCCTTAATAGTTGTGTTCCACATAAAAACTAATTCTACCTTTATTAATATGGATCTTGCCGTATGAATACGTTTTTAATAACCCATCACCAGACAGCAAAGTTTTGGACTGTTCCTATTTGAAAGATGGTGCGGACGACAATTTCAATTTGATGAAATTAAAATAATTATATTCTTTTTGGGTCTGTCAGAAAACATTCTGGAAAATGAAGAAATTGCTTGTCACAAGCAATTTCTTCATTTTCCATATTTATCCCAAGCCGTCTCTTTTGAGGGAGTCAAAAGGTGTCAATGTCCAGTAATGGGTCAAATCGTACCTGTCCATTTTCCGGTCCGTTTGAAAAAGAGTTAACTAGATAACTTGCGTCTTTGTGCTTTTGGCAGACAACTTTTCTCTTAGGACTACCATTGCTTTCTAACTCTTCCCCAAACGACGAAAATGAACTGTTCCAATTTGAACGCAGCTAAAGATGATAAATTGTGTGGTAATTGATTTATGTTCATTATATAGCACAGAAATTTTTTTGGGTAAGAGAACAAAATGCTGATTATCAGCAACGTCTCAACGTTTTCTCGGGAACGTCAAAACCCGGTCTTATCTTGAAAAGAATTTTTTGTGGCCACTCTTCCTGAAAATTACATTTTCATGTCAGATCAGCTCACCGTATAAATCCTACATATCGTCGCTTTTCAACAGAAACCTCGTAACTCCAGCTTGTGCGAACCTGCAGCTACGAGGTTTTTGGTGAAAAGCAGCCACATCAATGGTAACGTTCGAAAATGACGTAACTACCGATTGATTAATCTGTACAAAGTTACACTTTCGAAAACAAACGGCGATTTTGAAGAAATTGCTTTTGATCAGCTATTTCTCCTATTCACCCAATACTTTCTATGCAATAAAACACACATTTTCTACTTTGACATACATTTGTCGTTTACAACTCATTTTAAATTGAAACCACACTTTATCTTATTTTTTTTTCAATTTTATCTTTTTAAGGGGGGGGGGTAAAAACTCGTAATAATTCCTCTGGAACCATCGTTCTTTTTTAACAAACAACCAAATAAAGCATACATACACAATTTCTTGGACACACCTGAATATTGAATCTTCAAAACACGTGTATTATATTTTGTTATAAATTTGTTCTCTCTACATCACCGTTGATTTTTTTTTTATCAAACTACTCTTAAATTAGATCACCCAGCTAGTTTAACACCATTTTGGACACAGATGTGGGGCCTATATTTACAAAAAACTAAAATGTGCACATAATAAATAAAACCAATATGAATGTAGCAAGTAATACATTACACCAAAAACTTACAAAATATCCACATAATGGAAGACACAAACACATGTACACCGAAACAAACGAGGAAAAACAAACTTTGTTAGGTCTACCGTTTTTATTACGTTCAAGTGTAGTTACAACACTTAAAGTTTTCGTGGCTACAGTACGATAACATTGACTTGATGGATAACACAATTTTGATTTTTACACTTTTCCAAAAAGGCAAGCATGTTTGGATGTTCCACATCCAAATCATTCGTTGCTTTTCACTAAAGACTTCTTTACTGCAGCTTCTTTAAATCTACAACAACGAGGTTTTGAAAGAAAGAGGCACATTGCAAACTATGATAAATTGTTGTTTTTCTCTAAAAATCTCGCAATTACAGCCAGTTAAATCTGTAGTTACGTGTTTTTTTTGTGTGTTTGTGAAAAACGACGATATAATGTTACAAAAGGCATCAACAATATTTTTGAGTATGGAAAATATTTTGGTTAGAGCTGGAATTGATGTTAAGTGTCATTTTGCATTCGCCAAACACAATCTTACAGAAAAATTAATATTTTTCGAATATTGTCTAGATTTGGGAAAGGGTATAAACCAAACGGACCGTCGGTGCAAGTTGCCAAATTAAAGGTGTCTTACTATAGGTAAACTTACTAGTAGTTAAACTTTTTAACACATATACATGACAGAGTTTACTTAAGCTATTAACCAAAAGTAAGCAAAATGATAGGGCACATACTTCAGAATTGTAACAATAAAAATATATCCCGGCGGTTAAAGTAACCTTTTCCCAAACAACCCTTGCCTTTGACTTGCCTTTACTACTATAATAGAAAACAATTGGAATTTTTTTATGCTATAGGAGAAATTATTTCAAACAGCATTTTAATATCTACTATATAAAATTCTGACCAATAATGTACACATTGTTTGCTTTTATCATACTTTCATTAATTTTTTGTCGACTGCGCCAGATTTGGTATTGGAACAGTCTAAACTTTTGTTTGGGAAAGTTTAAAAGAAAGGTGACGAGCTGATGCATCCGCCTCAACAAAAACAAAAACGCCACAGCCATAATATACCGTATACGAGTTTCCCCATTAAACCATTACAAGTTGGCAAACTTGTAAACTGGCCCAAATTCAAAGATGTTGCAGACGACAATTTCAAGTGAATGAAATTTTAATTTTACTGGTCATTTGTGGTAGAAAATATTGTGAGAAATGAAGAAATAGCATGTCACAAGCAATTTCCTTATTTACCACAGTTTTCCAAAACCATTTTCTTATGGGGAGTCACTATATGGTAATGGATTAAGTCATATTTTCTGTGACTAAGGGTAATATAGCAAAACTCCGTCGGTATGTGCATGCACTTGTATAAAGTTATGAACATTTTGTGAACCTTCTGGACACGCAAATTTGTCCATAAATTGAGCAGTTGCGTGAATAAAATGAAGATGTACAAAGACACACGGACGGACGGACGTATAGTATGAAAAAATCTTCATACACATGTGGTGGCGTGAAAAGTGACGTACTTGAAAATGAACATCGAGAGATATCCTAGTGGCATATGAGATCAGCATGGATCGAGATCAGCCTGTACCAAGCCCCAATTCAAAGATACTGCAGACGATAATTGACCAAACGCCAGTTGTCAATCAAAACCATCGATAAGCCAATGGACGATAAGAAAAATGCCGCATCACCATTTTTTGTCTAAAGTTCTTCGTTGCACGTGGTATTGTATCGATCTATCGACTGACAATCAAAACAATCGACATGCCAATGTCCCCCATTGTTTGTCTTATATTATACCTTGGGCGGAGCGATCTATCGATTGGCGTTTGGTCGATTTCGTTTGAATAAAATATAATAGTAATATAATATAACCATTGCTGTGAAGGTTTTTTTAATTTCATCATTTTCCACAATGATTTCCGGTGCCTTTATTTTGTAGGTTGTCAAAAAACGCCAATATTCTTGAATGGGTTAAAAATCTGCGGCAACTGCATGAACACAGTATAGATCCAGATCAGACTTTAAATATGCTGATCTGGGTATATTTTATTCTTAATTTGCCTCAGTGCTTTCCAAAGTATTTGCTTAATATAGGGTTGTCAAAACCACTTGTTTCAGGAAGGGTTTATCCTATAACAAGGGAGAAAACTGAAATGATGCTGGAGAATAAACATCAACAAGAGTAACCTGTCTGTTAGTTGTACGTAATCAATTTTAACCTTCTCCCAAGCAACAAATTTTAAGGTAAGTTTGGAGAGCGGCCATATGACTGACAAAGTTTGTGTTTATTCTGCGGCACCAAATGCCAATGCTACAATTTTCATCAATTTTTTAAATTGAAAAATTACCCTTATTGTGATGTTGAATGTAAAATGAAGTATTTTATTAACCAAAATGCAAAGATTTGCCAGAAAAGTTTAGATTTTTTTTGAAAATATAGATTTTTTGTCATAATTTGGCTAAAACAGATTGGGTGGGGGTAAGATTAAGTCAACTGTCTTTTTTATCTGCGTGGACAGGAATGCTGATTGTTTTGTGTAAAAATAGCTCTTGGTATTATCTTACAAATATCCAAAAACAAAAAAATATTAATTGTATAATTTTTTGGCAAATTTAAAAAAAGCTGCAAAAATTTCTCATTTTTTTCAACTTTTCCCATAATCTTTTCCAGAAAATGTTATTGAAATATTTCTTTCAATTATTTCATCACATTTGTGCATAATGTTAAGTCTCTAAATTGATATAATATTTGAAATTATTCATTCAAAATAACTTGCTATATGACTTTAAAACATAAGGGTAATTTTACAAAAATGGTCATTACTAGTCAATGGCAGAAAACTCTGACACCAAAACGAGTCAGGAAACTTACCCTGACTTTTTTTTTATTTTGTTCAGGAAATGTTACTTTACAACATATGTACAAATTTAAAGAAATCATTGGGCGGATAAAAAGTAACCCCCGAGTCCAAACTTACCTTAAAGTGACATTTCACATTTATTTCATTTTTTAAAAGTACATGTATGTCTTGATGCAAAGATTGTTTATTCTAATGCGTAGAAATGCTATCAGTTTTTTGAAGTCGTTATTTATAAGCGAAAAATACGCCTTTAAAGTTGAGAGAGAAATGACAAATTCTATATAAGTCTGAACTGTTGTCCACAACAATTTCTTAAATTTTAGCACAAAAGTACATATTTCTCTTAAACGGTTCATTATTTCGGCCTGAAATTTTCAGAATTTCCATAAGAAAACGTGCTCTTTCAGATAGAAAAAAAAGTAAAACTTAACTAAAAATAATCGTGAAATGTCACTTTAAGGTTTAAAAGCTGCTGCAGACCACAAAGTGGATGTTGAAAAACATTGCATCTGTGAACAAAATAGCGAAACAAAAATATTGAGGCAAAGAAGAAAATGTTGATTATCAGCATTTTCTTCTTTTGTCCCAATGTTTTCCCAAGCCTTTTCTGTTAGGGACGACAAAACCAGGTCTTGTTTGGGAAAGGGTTAAACACTTTCGCAAAGGCAAATTTTGGTCATTTCCAATTGGATAGCTGTTGTACTCGATAATTTTAAGCTTATTGGTAGGCACAAATGTTATCTAAAATTATGGCACAGAAAAGCACTGAGACAAAAAAAGAAATCTCTGAAGATTTGTTTACTATACTAAAACAAAAGTGAAATCGCTACACTGGAACATTCCTTTTTACCGGCAAGGTATCGAATTAAAAGCCTGAAATATGTTATTATGTTAATTTTCAGTAAATCAGCAACCGTTTGTCGAAATTTCATTGCTTTTTCTCATATGATGTCAGAGTTACAGCCCTTAGTGCGTTTAGAACTGATTTCATCTAATGCTGCATATGCCCATGCAAAGAAAACGATTTATTTACGATCACTTATCATTTGCTGCAAGCTCTAAAACCAAGGTCTAATCTGTCAATTTTGTGAATTATTCCCCTTTGACATAACAAAGAGAGATTATCAGATGTCTGTTATTCACAGTTTTATCACGGATTTCGATTGAATTTTATTTTTTGCAACATCATGTATGCCTTACAGGGGATTTTCGTACCATTTTTTCTACTAGGACTGCACCCAGATGTCAATGCAATACCACTTTCAATTTCCTATGGCGATTACATTGTAATTTTTTAAGCTTTGCAACATAATGAAAATACTGTTTTTAAAGGGTCCGTTTTTATACGCCGCCGGAGGTGGACGTATATTTGGCGTCAGCTTCTCCGTCTGTCCGTCCGTCGGCCCGTCCGGACGCCATCCGTGCGTCCGTCCGTACGTACGTGCGTCCACTTTTCTTGTGAGCGCAACTCCTCCTATGTTTCTGGCTGGATTTTTTTTTGAAGCTTGGTCAATGTTATCACCTCAAATGGTAGATGTGCATGAAGGAAGGGTTTTATGGTTCATTGATTTTTGCCTGAGTTATGAGTTATGTCCCTTAACACTTAGTCTCTGGGAGTGGCGGTGTATATTGTGACCATGGCACTCTTGCCCATCCCTGTAAGTAAGATCCACAAAACGTTTAGTGCTTGCCACAACCAAGTTAATGAGCAATGCGAAGGAATTTCGTTTGATTTTTTTCTTGTTTTACTTAGAAGAAATATGACAAGCAATTGTAGCGTTTTGTATGTGTATCGTTTTCACCTTTGTTCTGTTCAGTATATATTGCTTAAAGATCCTTAATCTATATAAGCATCCGATGCATCAGTACATTCCTAAGCATTTTATATTAGATATGTGACGACCATGTCTTGTTTGGGAAAGGCTTAACGCATGGTATAAATTTTGTTATGAAGTCAATCGTAAGAAATCATCCATTCTGACGAATGACGAGATTTAAAAATGAACTGAAGCACGACCGTAGCACTGGTGGTGAACTCTGCCAAAGTTTATTTCATTTTTTAAAAGTACATGTATGTCTTGATGCAAAGATTGTTTATTCTAATGCGTAGAAATGCTATCAGTTTTTTGAAGTCGTTATTTATAAGCGAAAAATACGCCTTTAAAGTTGAGAGAGAAATGACAAATTCTATATAAGTCTGAACTGTTGTCCACAACAATTTCTTAAATTTTAGCACAAAAGTACATCTTTCTCTTAAAGTGACATTTCAGAATTTTTTGTCATAAATTTTACTTTTATTTTTATCTGAAAGAGCATATTTTCTTATGAAAATTCTCAAAACTTCAAGCCAAAATATTGCGCCGTTTACGAGAAATTTATATTTTTGTGTTAAAATTGAACAAATTGTTGTGGACAACAGTTCGGATTTATATGCAATTTATCGATTATGTCTCAACTTTAAATGCGTGTTTCTCGCTTATTCGCAACAACTTCAAAAAGCTAATAGTATTTCTACTCATTAGAATAACCAATCTTGGCATCAAGACATACTTTAAAAATTGAAATTGGAATGAAATGTCCCTTTAAACTGTTCAATATTTCGGCTTGAAATTTTCGGAATTTCCATAAGAAAACGTGCTCTTTCAGATAGAAAAAAAGTAAAATTTAACTAAGAATAATCGTGAAATGTCACTGTAAGGTTTAAAAGCTGCTGCAGACCACAAAGTGGATGTTGAAAAACATTGCATCTGTGAACAAAATAGCGAAACAAAAATATTGAGGCAAAGAAGAAAATGCTGATTATCAGCATTTTCTTCTTTTGTCCCAATGTTTCCCCAAGCCTTTTCTGTTAGGGACGACAAAACCAGGTCTTGTTTGGGAAAGGGTTAAACACTTTCGCAAAGGCAAATTTTGGTCATTTCCAATTGGAAAGCTGTTGTACTCGATAATTTTAAGCTTATTGGTAGGCACAAATGTTATCTAAAATTATGGCACAGAAAAGCACTGAGACAAAAAAAGAAATCTCTGAAGATTTGTTTACTATACTAAACAAAAGTGAAATCGCTACACTGGAACATTCCTTTTTCACAGGCGGCAATCACGTGACTTTGTTATGATATGCTTTCCTAACTTACGTAAACAAAAACACTCGGTGGGTACACATTTTTCTCAAATTTTAAATCAAATACTTAACTCTCAGTATTGAGATACGTATCATTCGATGCGTCGTAACCTACGGTTTATTTTGATACGAAGATATTCCCCGAAACCCCTGTCAAAGCTGAAAACATCCGTGCAAAATGCAAACATTTCTTAAGAAAATATATCACGGCATTCAAAAATACTTTGCACGAATGTTCTCAGCTTTGACATGTATTTGAGGAAAGATCTTGGTATCAAAATAGACCGGAGAGATCGACATATCGAATGGCACGTACCTCAATGTTGAGTGTTAAGTATTTGATTCAAAATTTGAGAAAAATGTATACTTACCGAGTGTTTTTGTTTATAAAAGTTAGAAAAAGATATCATAACAAAGTAACGTGATTGCCGCCTGTGTTTTTACCGGCAAGGTATCGAATTAAAAGCCTGAACTATGTTATTACGTTAATTTTCAGTAAATCAGCAACCGTTTGTCGAAATTTCATTGCTTTTTCTCATATGATGTCAGAGTTACAGCCCTTAGTGCGTATAGAACATGCAAAGAAAACGATTTATTTACGATCACTTATCATTTGCTGCAAGCTCTAAAACCAAGGTCTAATCTGTCAATTTTGTGAATTATTCCCCTTTGACATAACAAAGAGAGATTATCAGATGTTTGATATTCACAGTTTTATCACGGATTTCGATTGAATTTTATTTTTTGCAACATCATGTATGCCTTACTGGGGATTTTCGTACCATTTTTGGGATTTGCAAAATTTGCTTTTCTTTGCAGTCGTGTTTCTCTGCACTTTACCAATCTCTGCATACCACACAACATCTCCCGGTCCTCCTCACTATAAATAGTTCCATCAAAAGCAAAGATAAATGACAAGAACAACCTTTCGAATATTCAATATTGAATTCTATAGTTGTATATAAGATATTCAATCGTGTGACCGATGATGAAACATCCAATTAAACATGTGTTAAAAGAGGAGAAACGATCACGTAGTAATTTGCTTTCATTACGGTTCAATAGCCAGTCCAATATCTTTAGTTGAAAATGGGTCAGTCAAGTTTACTGAACTATGAAATATGCGACCCACTTCAAGCGCTAAAAACAGGAACTAGGACACGTCTATTTTTAGAATCTTTCTATGCCCAAATTCTTACACGTTTTAACGTCCGAAACTAAACAATGATATTCGATAAGCCATGCATTTAATCGCGTTCACAATAATTGATTGATCAACTAAGTGGGTATTTTAAGGTTAATGACATAGACATCTTGTCTAATAGGCCTTGCTAGTATTCGCGTGTAGCTAGGCATTTCAAAGCGAAAGTAGAAATCTGGGAAACCAGAATATGTGATGATATGCTCAAAATGCATAGAAATCAGACTAGCAATCCTTTCACCATTCGGTTTAAAACTTTTTAATCTATAGATATAGATCTAGATGAATAGGCCTACATAGAATCAAATCAATTTACATTGTAGGTATGTTAACCATTTCCCAAATAGAAACATTTCAGATCGGTCAAAATAAAAAAAAAGCCGTAGCATACGACAAAATTGGTATATACCTAGATAAAACTATTTGTAGATAATACCAAAGACAATATCGAGGTTAAAGTAGAAAATTCTGATTATCAGCAGTTTCTTCTTTCATCCCAATATTCCCCCGAACATTTTCTTTACGGGCTGTCAACCCCGGTCTTATTTGGGAAAGAGATAAAGTAGTAACGGAACACATGTTTTAGCAAGTAAGACATGTAGTTTTCAGAGATCAAATGCATTCTAATTAGGGAATAGACTCCTTTCATTTATGTTTTAGTCCGTACCCGCAGAACACTTCCGGTAATCCGAGACTTCTCTGGTGAAAATTCGCTCGATGATACTTGGATGTCGCTATTTACAACGGAACGCTGTCCCAGTCAAACACAAAAGAAAATTCCAACACAGCCACATAACATGTGTCGGAATTTTCTTTTGTTTTTGAATTGGACAGCGCTCTGATGTAAATAGCGACATCCAAATATCGAAGAGCGAATTTTCATCAGAGAAGACTCTGATTAACTTCCGGAGGCAAACAATGGGTTTATGGGAAATTGACATTGTATACATGTGAATTGTTACTAAAAATAGTAACAAATCGACATTTTCAAAACGAGGCTCCAAAAAAAACTGCGGAGAAATCAATGACGACGCACGTGCATTCAATATACAGCGATTAAGCGCACGTGCATTCAATATACAGTGATAAAGTGAAGTTTTAAGTGGAACAAAAACTATGAAATTGAATGAATTCGTTGATAGCCGGTAAGATGGTTATTTTATTTGATTTACAGTCAACCGTTCCCAGTTTAAAAATTTCGCCTTTTGCCTGTAAGGACGACTTCCAGAGGCTGTTGTGTGTGTGTGTGTGGGGGGGGGTCTTAGTGGAAACTTGTCCATTGTACCGAATTTTGCAAAAAGTTTACGTCATACATCAAATAGATTTATGAACCGTGACCTGTCGCACTAGTCTATTATACAAGAAAACCTACTTCAGAACATGACATTGGGTATAGGAGAACATATAGAGTGCTAGAATGCCTTATAGTCGTTTTCGGCTGGGAGAATTCGGCCCCCGGATAGGAGGCTCTGCTCTCCCAGTCCCTGTTTGGAGAGGACCCAAGACCACATGCCTTCCAATTTCTTGCTTTCTACATCATTTTCTTATTATAACATTTTATTGAAAATTAGTGCCCGAAATGAATTAAAACAGCACTATGTTTTCGGCAATTGCATTTTCCATAGAAACTTTATAGAACCTACCATAGTATACTGAACAAAAGTGAAAACTTTACACATACATTGCTTGTCATATTTCTTCTAAATTCAACAAGTAAAGAAATCAAACGAATGTGCTTCGCATCGTTCATTGACTTGGTTGTGCCAAACACTAAACGTTTTGTTGATCTTAATTATGGGGATGAAAAACGGACCATTTAAGTGTGACAGGGGTCCGTTTTGCAGGTGTGCAATTTATGAATATCAAACATTTTAAATTCCCTATTTGTTTATGTCAAAGGGGGGTAATTCACAAAATTGACAGATTAGACCTATATTTTAGAGCTTGCTACAAGTGATAAGAGAGATGTTTTGTGGGGTTTTTTTTGGCAACCCGGATATGACCAATTCCGTAAAAATAATGAATCGTTTATCGCGCGTATGTGGCATTAGATGAAATTAGCTGTAAATACATTAAGGGCCGTAACTCTGACATTAAAGGAGACAAGGCAATGAAACTTCGACAAAACGATTGCCGAATGCCATGGTAATATTGTAAAAATAAAATAAGGCTTTTAGTTCGATACTTTTTCAGAAACAAGAAATCTTGCAGCGTAAAGTTTTCTCTTTTGTTCAGTAAATTTTGCTGATATGGAACAGACATTATCCTTTCATAATTTGTATTTTGTAACTTTCTAAAGAATCAAATTCAATTAATTGCTTCTATCCAACTCCGTGTAATTCATATTGCTAACAACTAGAAAGGCATTTAGACATAATCAGCAAATTTGCTTCCCAACAGTACTTTCAGTACTTTGATTTCTACTAGGACTGCACCCAGATGTCAATGTAATACTACTTTCAATTTCCTATGGCGATTACATTGTAATTTTTCAAGCTTTGCAACATAATGAAAATGCTGCTTTTAAAGGGTCCGTTTTTATACGCCGCCGGAGGTGGACGTATATTTGGCGTCATCTTCTCCGTCTGTCCGTCCGTCCGTCCGGACGCCGTCCGTGCGTCCGTCCGTCCGTACATACGTCCACTTTTCTTGTGAGCGCAACTCCTCCTATGTTTCTTGCTGGATTTTTTTTGAAGCTTGGTCAATGTTATAACCTCAAATGGTAGATGTGCATGAAGGAAGGGTTTTATGGTTCATTGGTTTTTGCCTGAGTTATGAGTTATGTCCCTTAAAACTTAGTCTCTGGGAGTGGCGGCGTATATTGTGACCATGGCACTCTTGCCCATCCCTGTAAGTAAGATCCACAAAACGTTTAATGCTTGCTACAACCAAGTTAATGAGCAATGCGAAGGAATTTCGTTTATTTTTTTCTTGTTTTACTTAGAAGAAATATGACAAGCAATTGTAGCGTATCGTATGTGTATCGTTTTCACCTTTGTTCAGTTCAGTATATATTGCTTAAAGATCCTTAATCTATATAAGCATCCGATGCATCAGTGCATTCATAAGCATTTTATATTAGATATGTGACGACCATGTCTTGTTTGGGAAAGGCTTAACGCATGGTATAAATTTTGTTATGAAGTCAATCGTAAGAAATCATCCATTCTGACGAATGACGAGATTTAAAAATGAACTGAAGCACGACCGTAGCACTGGTGGTGAACTCTGCCAAAGCGTGGGACGTTTTTTTTTCGCGAACAATGTATTCCGTCGACGGTTTGTCAATACATAACGGTAAACCCGGTCTATGTTTAGAACAAACTCATTGTCATTAGAAAAAAATTCCAATCAGATCTTTAAACTCACATTTAAACGCAAAATATTTATACCCATCTTCGCAAGCCAAGGGTGACATATACGACGTAACGTCGTTTCTGTATTCACCCTTGGAGTATTTAGTCCGATTTTCTTGGTCTCCTGGAAAGCGCTGGAACCAATCAGATTGTCGACTTATACATTTGTTATGAGTAACCAAATCATGACAACGGGCGGGAAAAATCATTGCATTTGCAACTCAAAAACGCGAAGATGTGCGATTTTTCTTAAGGATTTCACTGCAATAGACAGGAATTCCCTAACTTTAATCGACGAGTTATTATAATTTCGACAATTCGACCAAAAAAAGCAGCTAACTTTTACATAATCCGCATGACGTATGACGCGAAAGACAACGCGCGTTAATCACGTCATCAATAATGGACGTAAACAACCAGCAGCACAACCGCTAGGCGGCGCTTCGCGATTTCAAGAAAATCGGACTAAATCCGCCAAGGGTGAATACAAACATAAATGGGTTCAACCTTGGCTAGCGAAGATGATTTATACCTTGCTGTAGAGAAAAACGTCACTCGCTCTGGCCGAGTTCACCACCAGTGCGTAGTATAGTTTGCGTTTCGTATGCTAAGTTCAGGGTTTTACTTCACTATTTACTTCAGTTTGAGGGATTTCGCCTTTGAGCGTGCTTCGTCGTGATGCCGTTGAAATCTTACATAAAAATACTTCTCTTCGCAAGCATTCTTTATCATTAGCTCCTCCGAACCCGATTGCATGCAGAAGAAATATAGTATATGAGACGAAAATTTCGACAGGAACGATTGGCTATTTGTGGTTGTTTGAAAGGGATATTGGAATTTGGGGTTTCTCCCTACAATTAAAATTTAGTATCAATATGGAAACTATACTTATTGCAATTACATTCATAATTGTTTGTGTCTTTTGTGCAAGGAATGTGTTTAGTAGCGATCAGCAAGGCCGAAATATACCGGGCCCTAAAGGACTACCTATAGTAGGATCCGGTCTACAGATCACACCAGAGAGAATATACGAGCAATTCTTTGCGTTTGCAAAACAATTTGGAAAAATCTTTACAATACAGATCTTTGACACAAATGTCGTTGTATTAAATTCCGTAGAAATGGTGAATACAGCATTCGTGACAGAGGGACAAATATTCAACGAGCGGCAATATATGTTCATGGCAGATAAAATAGGATTAATGAAAAGTCTTTCTTTTATTTATTTCAACAAAGAACACACTATTGCGAAAAAATCTTTTGTAAAGAGTCTTCATATGTATGGAAATGGTCTAGCTAAATTTGACAACATAGTTCAAGATGAGTTAGAGCGGGTTATACAAGAGATTGGTGATCACAAAGGAGCCGAGTTTGAAGTTGTTAAGGTGATCAAGAAGTCAATTGTGAATACCGTCTCCATTCTAGTAAGTAGAGTTGAAATTCAGCCATAATCTGGAAAGGGAGACCTTGTAGAATTTTGAACAACAATGTTTCGGTATGTTGTCAAATAGACTCAAATGAAAATTCTGAAAAAATCAACTTAACTATTGCGCCGTGTTCAAGGAATGTATAATGTATATTTTTGTAGGAATTCAACTAATTGTCTTTTACCACAGTTCATATGTAAATAGAATTTATCATTTCCGTCTCAACTTTAAAGGCGGGTTTTCGGCTTGTCAGCAACACTTTTTAAAACCTGATAGCATTTAAACGAATAACCAGTCTGAGCATTAAAACATACTTTAAAAATGAAATGGAAATGTGATGTCACTTTAACATGCAAGTCAGTCATTCTCGGAAAATGGAAACAATTAAAGAAAATACCTGCTCGATAGAGTTCAATATTTTATACTGTATGAGTCACTATTCTGTCGTATCTATTTTTGTACTTTGTTATCAATTTATGCGTACGAGTACAATGAGTACAATTGATGTCCTAAAATATTCCTTTAGAAGCTTTAGTTTGAGTCGACGAAATTTTTATGTCGTCGGGTCAATTTTCGATAAATGGAATTTTCTTGTTTCTAAAAGTTACACAAAGCAAGTCATGTAGTAAATTAATATGTTTTGAAAATTTGCAAGAAAACCAACATGTTTCTTTATTATTTTCTTAGTACCGTTAATTTGTATGTTTTCACAGTCAAATGTAAGCTGTCGCTAGTTTTAGCTAATTTCCGTAACTACAATTTGCTTTTGTCTTTCTGATATCTTAGAGTTTAGTTAACTATACAAAAAAATTTGCATTCTATTGAATTCAATGTAGATTTCATTACTATGTGAAATTTTCTTATCAACTTGGTAAAATATGCATTTTATTTTATAAAAAAGGAAGCTTCGTTAGTTTATCACAGGAAACATTCTAATATCCAGAACGACACATTCTAAAGCAAATGCTTTGTTATTTATGAAACGAATGGGACTTTTTGAAGGAAATTCCCATTAATAAGCAAATAAACTTCAAAATCGACGTTTCGTCTACGCTTTTTAATTTGAATTGTAATGAAATATTTCCATGCTTCCGTAACGACTTATGTCTGTAACGATACACTTTCTGTTCCATAGCTCTTTTCAATTTCACCCAATCATATATGTTACATACTATTATCGATCATCATATAGTACTGTATATATTTTCGTTGTTGTTTGTCAGGTATTTCTTTTAATTCAACCTTAATGAACCTCATAATGTTTTTTTTTTTCAAGTCCTTGTTTCCAATGAAAATTGAACTTCGTTTATGAGGTTGTAAGTACAATCAATGTGAATATTCGTAATAATTAAGGCAAATAATGGCATTTGCTTTGTCTCAGGTAATATGGGTTCTGGATATTTTAAATTTGAGAAATGACTGAAATCAAAACAGTGAAATCTAAAATAATGATTTTGAATTCTAATTTCCGTAACGAAATTTTACTAAATCCTTAAATGCTGAGTCAGATTAAAAAGCAGGATTTGTTGGACTATTTATATACGCAATGTGTTTATCTTACTGTGTGTTTTATAAATGGCAAATAAGAGCCTAATCGTTTCGATTTAATAATTTTATAGTAATTGGTCTTCTTTAAATGTCTTGACGTCGCGCTCAATGTTGACGTACAAACGAAAAAACGCCATACCGCTCCTTTTCAAACTACCACCAGAATGCACAGGATTAATATTTTTTTGCGATATTTATATCTTCGGATTTGGCAATGATTTTTCTTGTGAATGCTACCAACGAAAAATATTTTTAAAGATTCAAAATAGTTTTAATCTAATGCGAAACGTTTACGAACGACATTAAATGATAAGGTAAGATGTAACAAAATTAACACAATCGTGAGTGAAAACGTGTCCGAAAATGACAAAAAAAAACAACGCTTTTCTCACCAAATCGTTTAAGGAATGACGTGAAGTCATCTCTTCTTTAAGTCAAAAGACGTTTTACAGAAAAAAGACGCAAATGACTTAAATAATATGTGATTGATTAGTATAGACAAAAAGGTAAGATTCTGATTTTTTATTTGGATGTATTTAATTAGTACGGCAAAACAGAAAAACACGTCTTTTAATGTAGAAACTTTAATTGTTGAGTTCGAAGTACATTGTTTGTAGTTTTAAATGATATAATTTTTTGTGGAATTTCACCTTTTAAAATCTGTGAAAAATTTAACTTTTTAATTCTAGCGACAATGTCACACGCGCCGAAAAACACACTAAATAGTTTAATGTGTACAAATGAAGAGCTGTTAAAAATCGTATTAGCACATTTAAGTATATATAAAGGCATCAAAATAAAAGTACAAACATATGTCAATAAGGAAATGTGCAATTTTGCGAAATTTGATTATTTCTCGAGAAGAAAAACGTTCTTTTGTAAATCTAGCGAAAATGTCACACTGTCCAAAAACGTTACGTCAACGTCACGTACGAGGGCTGAACAAAAAGTTCGTAGAATTTCATCATTACTTTATTACCTTTCATTCGATTGCATTTATTTTTTCACGTATGCAATTTTATCATATTATTAACTCTCTTATAAAATATCATAAGTCTCGATTCATGAAAACGATATTTTTCTCTCATTAAAAGGGTTAAGGAACGCAACCCCGTAGCACGCCGTGAAATTATACTTGTAAATCTTCACAAAACGATTATTTTTCAAAACGTGCTCAAGCAAAACTTCTGATATTTTATTTACCTAAAGAATGTAATCATATAAGATACTTAGAAAAATTTCAATGCTCAATATTGTAAAACAAGGATATAGCTAGGGATATGGTACAACGTAACGACATGGAAAAGGAGTAAAAACGGCAGTTAGGGAACTGGAGAAAATTGTTTGGTGGAGTTTGTTTTTGATAATTTCTGTTCATATACCAACCCAAATGTAGTAATATATAGAAAGGTTAAAAGCATAATAAAATGTAAAAATGTCATGTCTTGTTTATACAAAATAAAAAGAGAATCTCAATAACAATCCAATGTGTGAATGCACAAAAAGCGCGAATAATCTGCGACATTCGTCAACGACGTCGTATAAAAATCTGTTACTACATGAATATGAGAGAAAGCTTATTAAGATAATTTGAATTTTATATGGAATATCAAGTTCTAAATTAATACGATCAGATTCACATGTGTTTTTAATGTATATATTTACTCGATACATAGGTTATGGCGGATGCGGAACACAAAGAGGCAAATGTTGGAAAGCATCTTAATTTCGGATTCTTGCGAATGCGACATTTATTCTTCGTTTTTCATTTATATCTTTATGATTGATATTAAGAGTATACACCAATTTCATTTTTTTCATAAATTAATGCCATTTTGAAATGAGAATGATACGGTTTTAGAAAGTTCTTAATACAATAATACGTCTTTCGGAGATGTTTGTAATCTGAAGAGAAAATAAGTTAAATGTCCCTTTTTCTCTGACTAGATCTGATACAAAGACATCAATATCTATAGATTGAAGCGTAAAATATAATACATGTAGCATGTGACACACCGTAACAGAAATTAAACCGGAGTAAAATCACGAGAAAAGTTGCTTTCCGCTCTTCCTTTGTATGTACTGTAGCGTCGTCTCAAAATAACGTCGGTTACGCAATTGTACGCCAACATTGAGCGCGACGTCCTTATATCCGTAACGGAATATACATTCACATTTTCTTTACATATTTCTCAAAGATGGCATAAGAGGGGTGGCCAAAATTTCAGTATAGCATCTACGATGGACAAACAACGATAAAAAACAACATTTTAACAACTTGTAAATCTTGAAACTTTAACTTTTCCCCGCCTTACTGAGCTCAGATATAGCCTAAGACTTGTTTGTAGAGTCTTTGTACTTTGTCCAAAAACGTCCGAGGAAAGGGCTCAGTAAGGCGGGGTACATGCAACAAACCGCCCCAAAAGTGACGCAGAAATAAGAAAGGTATTACACCAATTCTTAACTGAAGCGGGGCTGTAGTTATTAAAAATTTGCTTTCTGGTCGGTTTGGACAATATTTTCGGAAAAGTACAGAGTCTTCTAGTATGTCATACATCCGATGAAAGGGCAGAATAAGGCAGGGTACATGCAATAATTCTTTTGAAAATTGACACCGAAATAAGAAAGTTATTGCACAATATCTTACCAGAATCGAGGCTACGTAGTCGTTATCCATTCCATGATGCACAATCTCCACCTAATCCGAGTTTTCTCTGATGAAATTCGCTCTTGGATATGTTGATGTCGCTCATTAAATGAGAGAAATCAACAAGTCAAAGAGCGAATTTCATCAGAGAAAACTTGGATTAAATCTCCACCGTGATAATTTCTTTCAGATGATTGGAGAAACGGCGACAGACGAACATGTAAACCTCTTCTTTTAAATGACAACTGCAGAGGATTTTTTTCTGAACGCCGCGACCAACACAATATTGTCGAATTTTCCGTTTTTGTTACACCTGCCATATTATAAACGGCGCATGGATAAGATCGTTGAAGCAAAGAGAATCTTACTGAAGAAGTATGTTTTAGATGTTAAGGTACGTTTGAAACTGCTACACTGCTACAATGTTATATGAATTAAGCAAGAATACATGTAATGTCTCCATTTTGAAATGCATAAATCATCGGGGTTTTCCGAGATGCGTCGTTACGTGTCCGAACTTATTCGGGGGCGGTCGAAAACATTCGGCGGTGGAAAGATCCACCGCCAAATGTTTTCGACGTCGCCCGAATACTAGTAATTCCTATCCCGCGCGAATCTCATTAGGGATGGACTACCTTAACTCTAAAACAAGCAAGTCCTGATTACTATATCTTTAGGAGAATAGGCATGGGAAGAAGTTCTCTCCAAAGCCGAGGTCTCTATTGATTAACCATCAAATGTGACATCTGCCGTTTTTAATACACCAACAGCCTATTTGGTCGTCATAATCTAATATAGCACATCATTTGAATTATCGAATCAAATTCATTCAGTTTTATCTTGCATGATCATTACGTATACATTACGTCGCTTCTATTTTTGGCTGAAGCCGGTAACATTTGAATTATCGAATCAAAATCATTCAGTTTTATTTTGTTTGATTACGTATACATTACGTCGCTTCTATTTTTGACCGAAGCCGGTAATTTGAAGCGTCAGCCAATGAAAGTTTGTATCAGCTTTTTGAATTGTTTTGTTGTGTATAGCCAACGATTGGATACTGAAATCCCACCAAGGCCCCGAGATTAGACGAGAAATGACCCCGCGGGAACAGAGCATCATTCTATCATTTTGGAATGAAGAGAGAATGTGCTCTGTTCTTAAGAGAGTAGGGAAGAAGTTGAAGCAAAAGAAGACAAATAATGCATGATGTATCATTCTATAGAACTGGCTAAAAGGTTTCGAATTGAGGGCTGGATGTCTCTTGCGGATCCAGGATTTCTGTGAAATGGGTTCGAACATACAAAAAGCGGAGGATTGGGTCATTTTCCTAGAAATACAAAATTTTGAATTTGTAAATGACAATGAAATGACCAGGCTACAGAGGAGAATTCGTTTCAACCCTATGAACCCTCTGTGGATCCGCTAGTGGACGTAAAAGTAAGAGCAAAAATGTAGAAAGTGTAAGCTGATTCCTACCATATTAAAGTTCATTTCTTACATATCGCAGCGATTTTGTTGTTGTTGTTGTTGTTGTTTTTCTCTTCTTTTATAACATTTATACTTTTTCTGTAATAAGTACATGGGCTTTTTTCACGACCGCTTATCGCCTGAATCGCAACATTCAGTGGTGTACAAATATGTATTAAGGGGAACTTCCGGTTGACATTCGGTGGAAATCGAAACAAGGTGGGTGAATGGTGAATGCCATCATTGCATCGATATTTTTTTGTATTTGGCTAATGATGATGATAGTATTAATCGGAGAATGTGCTGCAACTCTTTTATCATTTTCCCATAAATGTGATCCCAATCCAAAGCCGAACTCCCAGTGACTGGGCGTATCTATCTATTTTCTCCTTGTGTAAAGGTGGCCAAAATTATATATTGTGATTATACGATCGAGAGAATTATTTGTGTATAAATTAATAAAACGCATCTCGATTCCATTTGATTTTTACAGAATGGTATCGTAGACAAAAACAAAAGCGGTTTCGTGAGTGGGCTATTCCATTGCCAACAACAAGAATCTGGCATTGAAAGCGGTCTCACTGACGACATGATCAACGCTATAACCATTACAGATGTTATGTCGGCTGGTGAGTACACAACAACGGCAATTGCAGAAAATATTCGTTAATTTTGTTAACCCATTACCAAACGACAAAATAATAGGGTGGTACAAATTGAAAGGAGTTGCAGACGACATTTTCAATTTGATCAAATTTTGAAACTTTATGACTTTTGGGATAGAAAACGTTGTGGGAAATGAAGAAATTGCTTGTCACAAAATGTTTTCCAAAGCCATTCTCTTGTAGGGAGTCAAAAGGAATCATTGTGTGGTAATGGGTTAATACGTGTCAAGAATTTGGCTTAAAGTACAGAAGGACTAAGCATGTAACGGATGTTCTTGGTGTGATCGATCTTTCATACACAATAATGATAACAAGAAACGTTATTTGACGGATTATGCTCATCGAATAAGTGTTTGTCACAAAAGCCATATTTTTGTACACACATTATTGTTAGAATATTGACTGGAACATCTCAATTATCACTAAAGTACAAAATTTCATTAAAATGTGTTCCTTAGACGAAGAGAAATAAGAGAAAAACTAATTTCGACATTAAGGCCCCTTTTTCCGTGACGCAGCCTTAAAGTGAGAGACGAAGTAAAAGGTCCCTATGTATTATCACAGGGAGTTCAAAGATGCAGTTTCATTGAATTTGGTCCAAGAGTTGCTGAGATCTGGCTGTGGACGGTCGGACGGACACACGGACGGACAGCATGGCCACTATATGCTCCCAAGATTTTTTTTTTCGGGGAGCATAAAAATGGTTTAGTCGTCAATGAAGTTTTCATAATGTGCTGTTTGAAATATCCACCACATCCGAAAAATCCATGGTGCTTTTTTGTCGTTGCTGTTGCAAACCATTTTCAAATTGGTCAAAAGTTTAGAAAATTGTTGTAGATTGTCTATAAATATTGTTGTTGTTGTTTACTTCTGTAAACTACAAAACAATAATACGCTTAGTATTCTCCTAAACTAACAATTTTTACGACGTTACATGATGAATTTTAGACTTTAGAAGTAAGTTGGTATCTCCCTATCCCCTCAATGATTTTTGTGTTCCTATACTTGGGGATTTAATCTATTTTCAGTTTTAACCTTATTTGATTCGCCATGTGGTATACTTTGAAATTTGTACACGTTGATACGGGTTCGGCCATTAATCCCAAATACTGGCGTGTTTTTGAAGAATAAAGAAATAAAGAAATTGTTATTGACAGTCGATCTCTTCATTACCCATTATGTTTTCTATCCAGACAGACAAAAATTGAATACACTTGAATTTTGGATTAATCTAAAATGTCGTTTGGTAATGGGTTTAATCACTTTTTGTTTTAACCTTGAAAGTGTTTTCGTCTTGCTCTAACTACGTCTGAAGATCGAGATAATTATGTTTATGTTCATTTATTTAAATTACTGTACAAAGAACGGGATGTTTTCATGTCCATGTATGGTATGGCTAAATCATGCGTAAAACGCTGTGGTATGCTGAAAGGAAAAAACACATATTTAAATTCATTTAAGTATTTAATGCAGAGTACGAATGTTATTCGGAAAGTTTTTAGACAAATGTGACCCGTCACGCTAAAAGGGACCTTATCCGAACTCCAAAATCCAAATTTTGACAAACTTGTCAGACTCAGCACAGGTCAACTAGATCCCGTATGCGAAAAATGAACATACAGTACGATAGGGAAACAATTCCGGATTTAGAAATTTACATAAAGGTGAAAAATGTCGACCCTAGTCTGGCTGCGCGGACTGCACACACCGTTCACCCAGATACAAAATACACGGATTGGTCTTCCAAACGCGGATGTAAACAATTTTATTTTGAACGGCGGGAAAAAAGAGTGAGTATTTATTATCTTTAATTACAACGAATATCGGCTGAGTTGATTTTTGTGTTACATACAATGAAAACGTACATAACTTTGCCAATGTTTACCTAAAATCCTGTCTCATAAAATCTGTTAGTAAGAGAAATATATGCTACTGAATCTGACTTTGATGCACGAAAAGAGAAAAATCTTGGTAAGAATGTCTGTAAATCATTATTAAAGCACATAATTATTGTCAAATTGATGTTTCACGTAGGATCGGCGATCGCTTCAAGTGTTTTCTTTACAAGAACCCATAAAAAAGTACAGAAAAAGAACTAGAACTATTTGAAATTGGGTACTGTCAGTTGCTATGGTGCAACATACCACGGTGCAAATTCTCCAGCAGGTAAAACAAACTCGGACCCATCGATACAACCGACACGGATAATAAAAAGCAAATTCCGGTCTTTTTTAAAGGAAAATTGGCTGCATCCTTGATAAAACCAATATAATATCGTTTAGTGTCAATAGATGTTTGGTTTAAGACCAATTATGGCTTATTTTGGCTTACTAACACTAAAAGGCTTGTGGATGAGCACTTTCGACGGTAAAGACATTAGTAAACCATGTTTACATGTTTTATAAAGAGATATCAGCTGCATATTTACAGATAAGTTGTCCGTGTCTTTGTTTTCAATCTTTAAATTCTAGGATTAAAACCCTCATTATCATCTTGTTTCATTGCAGTTTGATAGTGAGCTCCAAAAGTTTTTCATCTTCGATATTCAAACACCAACTCTATTACACATGTCTGTCAATTATTACATGTAAACATACGGTATATGGGTGCATTTCTTTCATGAAGATATTGCCAAGAATATTTGTCATGATTGTCTCTCTTACTCTTTAGTGTGGGTTGAAGTGAAAGTCTTTATGAAAGGCCCTCTACGACAGCATGTAAAACAAACTACATAGGCGTAGGAAGAGGGGTGCCAGGTGGGGGCCTGGCCCCCCTAATAATTTAGAAAAGGGGTCTGCCCCCCTATGGCCCCCATAATACACCCATATTTCCATTTACATGAATGTTTGCCCCCCTATATCATAAACCTTCCTACGCCACTGAACTATGAATAGAAATGAACATAAATTGCGTAGATTCAAGAACTAGTTACCATGCCTCTGGAAGACTTTGGTTGTGAAAATAAGGACTTACATTGACTGTTGATCCTGCACGCAAAAATAACAAAAACTAATACAGTGCTGTCCGGCAAGTCTGCGCACTTGAGAAACAAGATCGAATTCGCCCTTGAAAATATGATTGTAAGCTCACCAATGACAAGCATAAATCAAATTAGTGTCTGTTTAAACATGTCAATCTAAAATTTCTGCAAATTTCCCCCAAAACAACTGATAGATATAGCAAGCGTTAAATCCAGAAATTTAATTCGTAAGTGCTCCGTAAACAATTATGATAAGCATTTAATTAATCGTGAACGGTGACTGATCATTTAGGTTAAACTTCATATTTAAAGTTTCTGATCAAGTAGATCTTTCTTCTTCTTTTTATATTCAATTTTACGTCCCTTTTAAGATTATTTCAACCCGAATGAGACGGGACAGTCAGTAGGTGGTGCGAAAGCAGGAGAACCCCAAGAAAAATCACCTGGTACACCCGCAAGCAGAACTTGGCTTCTCTCATATGTGCCTCGTATAGGTCTCAAACACACACAGGACACAGCGGTAACACGATCAAGTTATTGAGAGCGGTAATGAAATATCAGCGCTCTGAACTACTTCTTTAGGAAGGCTTTTGTATCTGGAATAAATAGAACAAAGATCATTCCAAAACACAGTTTGGTACATAAAATAAAATTCTTAAGCGTGTGATGCAAAGTAAATAACCGACTATAAAAGTCAACAGGATGCGGTTATAGCACGTTTACTTTATAAAAATCAAGCATTTGTCATTGTATTTTAATTAGAAAACGTCATTTTAAGTGTTTTGCACTATAAAACCCGATTTTCGCATCCGAGTTCGTTTTACCCAAATTATGTGAATCATCCGTGGTGTGTGGCATCAACATCCGTGGTAAGTTGTACGTTGAAGCAAACTAGGCTAATTTTCAAACATGGCTTTAGACACCCAAAATTTATTTTTCTAGTTTGATGAATGGTATAGATTTGTTCCATAGATGTCGAAAACTTATTTTGAAGAGATATTTGCTCGAAACCAATTAAATAATTTCTGCAAATATAAAACAAAACGGGAAGTAGGCGAGAAAATAGTGATTTACGATTTAAAATCGCTTGTATCTATAGTTTACTCAAATCTTTTGTTATGAAACTGCAGCACCCTCAAGATAAACCATTTTGCATCAGCTCTGCACAAACACTTTTTATATTGCGGCAATTAAAATGCTATATGTTGATGTTTTCTTACCTTGAGTATTCCCACGCTGTTGATTTTCAAATCCGCGTTTGGAAGACCAATCCGTGTATTTTGTATCTGGATGAACGGTGTGACTCAATAGGCCATGATTTTTGTCCAATCGACCTTAAATTTGGTCAGAATGATTTTCTTGATAAAATCTCGTCCACGTTTTAAATTGGCTCATCTGGGGTCAAAAACTAGCCCAACTAAGTCAAATTTAAGAAAACGTCGTGTGCACTCTATCGGTCATATATTTTGCCTTATCAGCCTAAAAACTGGTCAGATTAATTACCTTTAATAAGGTAAACATTTGGTCATTTGGGAGCATAATCTATGTCACTAGGTCAAATTTTAGAAAAATCTTGTGTGCACTCAAGAGACCTCGTTTTTATTCCAATTAATCTGAAAATTGGTCAGAATGATTATCTTGATAAAATCTTTGACAAGTAAAAAATTGGGCCATCTTGGTAATAAACTAGGTGACGGGGTCAAATCTTTGAAAAAGATTGTGTGCAGTCTAGATGCCACAGTATTTGCCCAATCAACCTAAAATTCAATCAGCATTACTGTTTTGATCAAATCTCGGACAAGTTCGAAACTTGATAAACCGGGGTTATTAACTATGTCATGGGGGCCAAATCTTTGAAAAAAAAAACCCCTTTTATGCACTCTAGTTGCCACAGTTTATGTCCGCCCAACCTGATATTTAGTCAGAATGATTGTTTTGATAGATACTTGGACAATATGAAAATTCGCTCATCTTGGGTCTAAAACAAGGTCATGGGTCAAATCTTTGGAAAACTTTGTGGGTACTCTAGCGGCCACATTTTGTCCAATAAACCTGAAATTCAGTCAGAATGATTGCCCTTTGTTGTTTCTACCCTTGCATTTTAGTCCGGAACATATCTTCTTAACCATAAGATCGAGCAATTTCAAACTTAGTACAATTATAGATCTCATAGTGGAAAGTGTCATGTATAAGAATCATTACTCTGTCACGGGTACATTTTGAGTTTTTGCTTTTTTGTTTTTTTACCCTTGCATTTTTGTCCGGAATATATCTTCTTAAGCATATATGCTAGTTACTCTGCTTCGTCTACTTATAGAGTAATTGCCCTTTGTTGTTTGTACCCTTTTGTTTTTGTCCGGATCATACCTTCTAAACCATAAGTACTAGCAACTTCAAACTTGGTACACTTATTGTCCTTTATTGAGGTAAAAGCTTGTGCGGGGTATCAAGTCACACTCTGTGACAGTTCTAGTTTTAAAATCGATTATTACTTAGAGTTTCGTGCCATTGACTGTGACAAAACTGCTGTTTCCTGCTGTGACAAACGTTGTTTTGTATTTCAGATCTTTTGAAAAAATTTATTTGGAGAAACGGTCTAAGTTTACATGTATATGCCCTTGATAATGACAAACTTGCCATTTTATCCCTTGCATCTTGGTTCAGATGAACGATTTGGGACCATCGAGGTCCTCTTTTTTTCTTTTCACTTTTATGATTAAGATTCGACCAAAAGACATATTCAAAGAAATGAAGGAATGAAACGTCTTTAATTTATTTACAATTCCGCTCAATCAATCAGATACGTCTAATTACGACTTGCTTCAAGCAGTTTCAGTTTTCCAATGTCACAGCAGTGATGGTGAGCAATTTATAACCATCATGATCTTAGGTTTTTCCCCAATTGCTATTTTAAACCTTTTTTGGTCTAAAACTCTAAATATTGACCAAACTGTACTAGGATTTATTAACTTTTTTGACCGGTAATCATCTCCAGTCGGCCGTATTAGGTCATAAAACTATGTCAATACAATATCGTTTATTTTGTAAATGAAGGCCGCCGGCCCATAATACAACATGATACATTGTCAACAATTGAGTTGTATCCCTAACAATAATTGATCCATTACATTTTAAATTTTTGAAATGTGGTGACGGAATAATTGAAATCAAAAGTAAAAAAGAAATGTTCAGAAAATATTGAGACAAAGGGAGAAACAACTGTTTATCAGCCTTTTCTTCTCTTGTTTCGATATTTCCCAAACTCTTTTGATTGGGTACGTCAAAAAGCTTTTAAAAAACATAGAATAGATAATTATTCAAAAGAATCGCGTTGATTTTCATTATTGTAGACACATATATTGCTACTTTCCTCATCGTTACAATGTTTACATGAGATGTTAACAATCTATAGAAGCTGTTGATATCATTTCTACCAGAATACCATGTATAAAGAAGGGTTTGCCTTTCAGCTAGATACTTTTCACAATAAAAGAAAGCATGATATTCATCTTCGACCACTAAAACATCTTTGATATTCAAGCAGAAAGGGCATAATTTTTTATTCGGTCTTCTCTTTGCATATGTATGTGCCTTCCTCGTTCAATATGTCATTAAATACAAAATTCACATATGTCCCCCTTTAAATGCATACATCTCTGTCAATCATAATTATGTCTAAACGCACGAAATTAAAAGATTGATTGCAGTAATCACATCATTTGCAAATTCATAAATATTCAACGAGATGTAAAAAACGAGAAAAAAATAATAAAAAAATAACGATGTGTAAATGGAAATGATGCTGTAGGCCTATATGAATTATTGTTGCGTTGCAATCACACAAACGTGTCAAAATTTACCATAATCCCTTAGCACCCATCTGCACAACCCCTAGAATCTCTCTGGTTTCCAGAAAAAGGAGACTTCATTAAAGATAATAAAACAGCAATTAGGACAGTGGGGTGCTGTGACTTACCAATTACTGGTTAATTGTCCTGCTGATAAGGGGTATAATTATGGTCAGTAATAGTATAAGGCCAGTAAGGGATGCTGGCTGCAGTATTTCCTGATTGTAACATTCTTTAATTTTACAGAAGGAACAACTTGAAAAATATAACATTAATTTGTACACAAAATAAAGTTAAACACAATAATTCGATTGCATGTTATCTCTCCTTTTAACTTATTGGCAATGACATGTTTTAATAAGATTGATTTTGATAGTGAAGGACGACAAATAATTAATTGCAAAATTATGAGTGTAAGTCATTTTTCAATGTTACTGCGCTATAAAGGTTCCTTTTGAATCCAGAATTATTGTGAATAAATTTTTAGCTTACAAGTATTTGGGGAATGCAAAATGGTGACTTTCTCAAAACGTGGGGTTATAAAATAGTATAGCACATAGCCCTTGAAATGTATCATTATGAAAATGTTTAAAATGCAAATGGTTTAAGATATTGCTTAATTTTCTTGACTTATCATTAGATAATACTTTTTAATCTGCTATGTTTATTTTGACATTTTGTGACATTGTATGGACAGTCAAGAGAATAAGTGTAGTGTGAGAAAACCGGTAAATGTGGTTTTTGACCAGGCTGGACAACAACACCGAAACAATCTGAGACCAATGATAATTAAAATCATATGTTATGTGTATTGATCTAAACTACAAATAGATTTTTTTTTATTTTTTTCAGTACTGATACTTAAATATATGAGAAGTAAAAAAATGGCTTCAAAACTATAGGTCACCAAGCGAATTAAAAAGTTATTGGAGTTCAACGGAGACTACTCTTGCCTAAAATTGCAAAAATGAGGTGTCACTTAAATACCAGCAAAAAGGTGTTCGAAATGACTAGGATTACATAAATAAGTCTTTATTGTGTTCAATATGTTTTATCCTGTCTAAATGAGTATTAATTTGGGAAAATTTAGTGATGATTTTGAAATTTTTAGTAAAACATTTTTTTCAAAAGTAGCTGAAATTGCTCTTTTTTCGCAACGTTTTTGATAATAAAAAAAAAATTCCAGCGGTAAGATTTTTTTCTTTTTTGGTATAGACATAGTGCTTGGTCATACCCACAAAAACACACACACAAAAAAAGAAAAATATACTCAATTCCAAAAGAAAGTGTGCACTTTTAAATTTTGAATATCTCGAAAAGTATTCCGTCTAACGGAAGGAAATTTTGTACGACACATCTCAAGACAATTGGCAAACGATATATTGATAAAGAAATCACATAGCATGCACGAATTTTCGGCTTGATTGCGATTTTGCATTTTTAGTGTTTTACGTATGTACTATGCCTCACGTACTGGATGAGTTATCGATCAGAAATTACACTCGCTGCACTCTTTTTGCATATCGTAGCATAAAATCACATGTTCATTACATTTGTACATAGTGCAATAGCGTGAAACGAATTACAATTAACGTTGGTGAGCAAGACCGAACATAGTGAAAACAAAAACCTTCCGAAAGTTTGAATTTGCACGGTATTTATGTTCTAATAGCAATTAATCATTTGTATGGCATTTTAAAGGCAAATAAATTGGCTTTATTAAAACGTTATTGCACCGTTCGATGGCAATTCCCTAGACTACTAACGCAGCGATTACTAACGTTGACGTACACGTAACGTCTACAAGAAAGATCAAGCTTTATCGTGGAAATGGCTTGGAACGCCTTGCCAAACCCTACAACGGCATATAAGCTTGTAACTCTATTCACAGGAAAAGCTGTAAGGAGTGCAAATCTCAACATCATCAATACCATAATTATCTTACTCTGTGTATGCAATATGATTAATTCTATCGACATCTGTTTTGATGCCAATTTTCTTTAAGGTCTAATCTGAAGTATGATATTACTTTTACTCCCTAAATTGCCATTAACTTTGTGAAAATTAAGGTAAAGATAAAACGCAAAAGTGCACACTTTCTTTTGGAACTGAGTATATATCAAACCAAGCGTTTTTCTTAGTTATAAGTAAAAGTTTGTCTACTTTTTGCAGCTCTGTCCGAAATTATTTCACTACTTTTATCCATTTTCTTCCTAATTACCCGCTTTAGATAATACAAAGTGTCGTCTTTTGTGTCCATCTGAAGCGGACTAGCTCATAAAGATGCCACTTTGCTTTAGTTGCTCCGTTTTCCTATCGCTAACTCCACATGTTGAATGCGTAACAGAAAGCGAAATGTACAATCCGAGTACTATTACACTTTTTGTCCAAACAGAGAAAGTGGAAATAACCGAAATGGGTCTTGTCATTTATCAACCAAACATTAACTAAATGTAAAAAATACATTTGCTGAAAAGGCCAATTGCTGAAACAGCTTTATTTCGTTATTTAGGATATGCGCAGTAAGTTGCGCAGTAACAACTAGAGGATCTGTCCTTAAGACTAGTCTTAATTCAAAATATTGCAGACATGTACATGGATCCTCAAAATCCCCGATGGGTTTTTTCACCCCAAAATTTATTCTTTTACCCCCACTTTTTGCAAGCAGCCTTCTACGTTTCATATAGAGAAGGTACACATAATTATGCTGTTAAATGACTGTTTTCATCCCCAGATTTAAATGGGAATTTACCCTGATGTATACATGGTTACATTAATTGGTCTTTCTGAGAACTAAAACATTCTGGGAAATTTAGAATTTTTTTATCACAAGCAATTTCTTCCATGGCTGCAAAGTTATTCCATTTCTCTATCTTGTTGGTTTAAAAATATTTTATTTAAGTCATTTATAATATATTACAATAATAGGAGTACAACTACATACAAGTAAAAAATACAAATTGGGCGTCTCGTTGGGCGTCAAAGGCGTAATGTGGGAAAGGATTAAACCACATGTGTTATTTTATTCAGATAACTTGATGAAAATGATAAGATTGAAAACGTAAAACAGTTCAAAAACATTACGGCTTTTAACTTTTCCAACAAATATAACAATTAAGGGCTGAATATAAAGTCTGCTGTTAGTCAAAGCATTTATTTGCATTACCATTGTCGCCGGAATAGCTAAATAATAGAACAAGTACGCAAATCTCTAATACCATACATTCAAATCTGTCCCATATATATGACAAAACTTTAGACCAGTCTAAAAGGGAGTAGCAGACAACAAATTAAATAATATCAAAAGTAGAAATTACACAAACAATGAATATTGGGGGAAAAGGAGAAATTGCTGATTCTCGGCATTTTCTTCTTTTCTCTCAACATTTTCCCAAGCTATTTTAACTCGGTACATCAAATCCAGGTCTTGTTTTGATAAACGGTAAAATGGAACCTTTTCAAAAATAGAAGAATTTTTCACCTGCTTAATAATCAGAAAAGCTTTATGTAATATGGAAAGTTGTGTTGTGAATAAAAAGAACAACAACAAACTACAGCTTACCAACCATTGTATTAATTCGAAAATGATTTAGAGAAAGTCTGGTTAAATTTTCATTTTGACTAACATCGTGATAATCATAATTGCCTGGTTCTTTACCCTTTCCAAAATGATTTGACTTTGAATTAGTCCTTATTGAAAGCCCTAATTATACAAAAATTGACAACATGGCAGTTGAATACAATTTAGAATAGAAATTGTCTTTAGAAAGAAGGCAATGCTGACCAATTTCTTCATTTCTATCATTTTTTTTATTATACCGCAACTGTTTCTATGCTATAGGCCCTATTGATTCCTGTCTTTCAAGGTCCATTTTGTTGTCTGCAACTAGGTTCAAATTTGGGCAGTCCTACTTTTTGCTAATCGGGAAACGGTAAAAAGGAACCAATCCTAACAATATCTTTGATGAGGTCCATTACGTCAAATTATTGGGAAAACATTAATTTAAAAACAAAATAAGACTATGTTGATAATTAGTATTTTCTCCTTATACCTCGATATTTTATGTGCTATTATATTGTACAAAAAACCCGTAAAAGCATAGATCTATATGTTACTAATACCAAACATACTTCTTATCTTTCTCAACCACCTTTGTACTGCAAGATAACTGATGCCTGAACTGGTTGGGGGCCAGTGCCTGCTGTGTTAATGAAGTGCTGAATCAATTAATCAATTAACTTGAAGGAGGACCATTTTTGGTCCTCTTCTGTGTAGTGGAGCGGATAAGTGCCATTTTTTGGCAAAATCGTGCAAATGGTGATACAAGCACCAAATTTGGTGTGATGGTACTAGAAGAGAATTGGAAAATTTCGACCCGATGGGCCATTGAAAAATCCAAAATGGCGGCCATTTTTCAAGATGGCCGCCTAAATGAACCTTTAAAAGGGCTAAATCATAAAATTTGGAAGCAAGGTTTTGATTTAAACCAGTTATGGAGCTAAGTTGTGATAAAATCTCCTGTATAATGATTTATTTTATCCATTTGTACAAATAGAACAAAACGGCTGCCTATTTCAAGATGGCCGCCAAGATTGAAAGTCCTCATATTTCATTGAATGATTGAAAAAATAACGTTTCACTTTTATACAATTAATTTTTCACATTATCTTTCATTTTTTCTTCAATTTTAAGACGGTCTTGAATAACTGTTCTGTACTTGTATTTTTTGGGGGTGTAGGGTACATAGTAGAGGTAGTACCTTTGACACAGTAGTCAGCCAATCCGACGGATCGACTACTGGCACTGGTCCTCACTGCTGTCCTAACTCTTCACCTTCACCTATCCCGTGGCAGTTGCCGTTGGGGCGCTGTGGATGACCCAACAACCAGTTCTCTCCAACCATCTCTGTCCTTTGCTTGTTTGACTGCCTCATTCATTTTCAGTCTAGTCCATTCTGTGATGTTATCCAAGGGCGGATCCAGGGGTGGCGTCAGGGGGTCATGACCCCCCTGGAATTGGCCGATAATTAAATTTTGACTATATAACTTCACATTTTAAGCCATCATTTGGGCTTTGACCCCCCCCCCGCCTGGGATAAAAGCCTGGATCCGCACCTGTTATCTTCCCATCTTTTCTTCTGTCTTCCTCTCTTCTCTAACTGTTCCTTGGAGCACCGTCTCGATAATTCCCTGTCCTCTGGTTACGTGACCAAACCATCTGAGTTTACGCTTTTTGACTGTAGTAGGCAGATTATCGTATGGACCTATAGATTGTCGTATTCTGTTTTTTTTTCTTCTTCGTTGGTTATGTGATCTTTGTAAGATATGTCCAGCAGTCTTCTGTAGCATCTCATTTCTGTGGCCTTAATCTTTTTCTCAGTTTCTGCTGTAAGGGTCCATGTTGCACAGGCATATAGGAATACAGAGTGGACAAGGGAGTACATGAGTCTTATCTTGGAGCCAAGTTTGATGGGTTTATCTTTCCAGATGGTGTTAAGCTTAGATAGGGGTACAGCTGTCACAGCTGTCATAGCAATTCTGGCCGATATTTCAGGTTTAGATCCCTCATCTGATATTAGTGCACCTAGGTATTTAAAGTTCTCTACGGTTTTAAGTTTTTCTCCGTTTGTGATGATATCAGTCTGAATTCCATGAATGTTGTTTGTCATGAGTTTGGTTTTGTTTGTGCTGATTTCCATACCGTAGTCTGCAGAGGATTTGTCGTGTTTGTTGACGAGGTTTTCTAGTTTCTGTTCTGAGCCTGCCAGTCCGTCTATATTATAAGCAAAGTCTGCAAGTTTGTGAGCGTTTTGCCGCCAATGCTTACTGTTCCTTCATGATTATCAAGTGCGTCGGTCATAATTCTTTCTAGGAAAATGTCGGAAAGCGTTGGCGAAAGCAGGCATCCTTGTCCTATTCCAACTGACGTTCTGAACCATTCACCAATTTCTCCGTTGAGGTATACTGCTTTACTGGCCTTGTCGTAGAGATTTTGTATGACTTGGATGAGGTTACTGTTGATGTTTTAATGATTCATAGTAGCCCAAAGTGTGGCATGCCAGACTCTGTCAAAGGCTTTCTTGAAATCTATAAATGCATGGTAGAGTTCTTTCTGATGCTGTAGATATCTTTCACATAGGATCCTGAAGTTGAAAATCTGCTCAGTGGTGCTACGTCCTCTAAACCCTGCTTGCTCTTCTGCTATGATTTTCTCTATCTGCGGTGTCAATCTATTCAATATAATCTTGAGCATCACTTTGCAGGGATGGCATATTAGGCTTATGGTGCGATAATTGTTGCATTGTTGTAAATTGCCTTTCTTTGGTAGTGTGATCACTAAGGACTGGGTCCATTGTGTAGACCATTCTCCTGTTTCACAGATCTTCCCAGGACATTGGTCATTGCATCACCACAAGCCTGTACTAGTTCTCTCGGGATGTTATCGGTTCCTGCTGACTCTCCTTTCTTAAGGGCCTTCACTGCTTCCTCCACTTCTGCTCGAAGGAAGGGAATGTTGTCTGTATCTGATGACAAGATTGTGTTGAGTCTTTTGAAATCTCCTGTTGTGCAGTAGGAGTACATAGGCATATTCTGTCCATCTGTTCAAAGCGTTCTTATTTAGGATGGTGCTTTGCCGATTTTTTCCACTGATGAGGTCTTTTGCTACTTTGTAGGCCTTTTTGGTGTTGTTGGCTTTGAGACTTGATTCAATATCGCTGCATTGCGCTGCAAGCCAATCCTCCTTTGCCTTTAACATACTCATCTTAACCAGTTTGTCTGCTTGCTGGTACCTATTGGCTCCTTCACTGCTTCCATACTTGGACTGCTTCAGGTCTCTCCTTTGGTCGCATAGCTTTAGTATGTCTGGTGTTACCCATGGCTTCTTGATGATCCGTTGTTTACCAAGAACTTCATGGGCCGTCTCCGTCACAACGTTGTTGAATGTGTCAATGAAAGTATCTGCGTCTATGTCGTCCGCCTCAAGTAGCAGGAGTGGGGCAAACATTCCGCCAATTGTGGCCGCGAAGACACACGCCACTTCTGTGTCTTTCAGTTTCTCCAGATCAAACTTTATTCTGGTGGGAGTCTTTAACTCTTTTGCTTTCTTAGGGTGTAGGCGGAATGACATCATGACAAGCTCATGGTCACTGTTGATATCCGCACCAGGGAAGCTACGTGTTCTGGCGATATTGACTGATGTGTGGAAACGTTTTTCATCAATATTTAGTCTATTTGGTGGTCAGACCCAATTGGTTTGTGCCCGGTCCATCGTCTGGACACTTTGTGCGGGTGGAACGTGTTGGTCACTTTGAGATTGTTGAGTGTTGCGAACTCGAGCAGTCTAAATGCTCTTTCATTTGTCTCTGAGTTGCAATAGGGTCCACATGTTCCTTTCAAGTCTGGTTGTGCATCTTCTCCAATCTTTGCAATCCAGTCCCCTTGGACAACCAGAATATCTTTCTTGGATGTTTCTTCAACTGCTTGTTGTATTTGGTCATAGAATTCTTCTATTTCTTCATCAGAGTGTGTAATGGTTGGTGCACACACTTGTTAAATTGTAAAATTAAAAAGGTGATTACCTAAGGCATATGATGATGAGCCTGCTGGATATTGGTCGACATCTCATCACTGAACTAGCTGAGTTTTAATGCCATAGGAAACACACACCTTCTTCGTGTATATTGTCTCTTCCACTGAAGTAGAGCTTGTGACATTCATGGGTCGTTGTTTCTCCCATGCCTTTCCATCTCATCTCGCAAATTCCCAAAACATTCCATCTGTATGTGCTCAAAGTATACTTATGTGTTAGTTCCTCAAGCTTGCCAGGAGCATTTGGTGTCCTAACATTTCATGTACCAATTACTGAGTTGATGTTTCTGGCACTGATTTCGTCTTTACTGTTATCATTGGAGGCCCTAGTAGTATATTTACCACTTCCGTCCTGGTGCCAGGCGTTGTGGCGGTCCTTCATATTCCGGGCGACGACCGAGCTGGCTTAAAAATTGTTCTGGTATTGTTCATTTTGTAGCAAATCTTTAGCAATGACGCCTGGTGGAGCCTATCCCTCTCCAGGCCTGACCACAGCTGACTTCCCCTACATCAGAAGTTCGCCCTGGCCACAGACACTTAGCCTAACTCTTACTTTTTCCCAAAGAGGACCTGGTTTTCATGTTCCTAATGTTTAAAGTTTGAGAAATCATTGAAGCAAATGAAAAAAAAAAATCTCAATATTTTCTGTTTTGTTTTCTATCCAAATTCTTTCTTAAGGTTTACGAACTGAGAATGAAAACACCACTTTCTAGTCATACGAAATGCATCAAATTACATACACTTGTAAATACACTTCACATAAATTGATTCACCAGGCCGGATTTCAAGATTATGCTTCAAGAAGAATATAATTTACAAATATTATTTTAATCTATTTTCATATGCAAGGGAGGTAATTTGGAACATTTTTGTCAAATATATCCCTAAGTATGCATTAATTCAAAATTCTAAACCATACAAAATGCTTATATTTGTATTTGGAATGAAAATGTAACACAGATTAGGAATCACTAGCACTTTTCAAATTTCGACTCTGGCTCTGCATCTCATTCACAGTTCGTAAACCTTAACAGATATTCATCTTGTTGTCTGAAGCAGCTTCCAAATCACTGCAGTCCAATTTTTGTTGCTTGAGAAAGAGTTAAGATGATTTTCTTTCGTTCAATATGTTAATGAGATGTTAACGCAATTTTGCATCTGCTTGTTTGTTTTAGGTTAAGTAAGTTTGTACAATGAACGAGAGTCAGGTTTTCGTTTTTCCAAAATTCATTACCTTACAGAAATTTGCCGCTCACTCTATTCGACTATCACACATCATATCGTCCATATTAGACTTTGTGAAATGTAAATCTAAATATACAATCACAAGAAGCATATTCAAGATAGTCCTACAAATAGTATTAATATAACAAACAGTGTAAAATGTGAAATTGAAACATCGTTTTTTTACCATCAACTGAAATTTTAGAGTTTTCCAGCTTGGCGGCCATCTTGAAATAGGCGGCCATGTTGTTATATTAGTGCTAATGGAGAAAACAAATCGAAACACATACAAGAGCATCAAAATTGTGCTTTGAAACTAGTTTAACTTATAGCCTTAGACCCAAATCTATTGATACTGCCTTTTTGAAGCATCAGCTTGGCGGCCATCTTGAAAAATGGCCGCCATATTGGATTTTTCAATGGCCCATCGATTCAAAAATTTTCTATTGCTTTAAGGTACTACCACACCAAATTTGGTGCTTGTATCATCATTTGCACGATTTTGACCTTTATCCGCTCCACTAGTGGGGTTGTGCGGATAGGTGTAGTAACAATCTAAGATGAGGTTTCGTAGTAATTCGTCCCTTGTTATAACTGCAAGTAAAACTTATAGTCAGCTGGGGCCATTTACTTTGATGCCAAAAACACATCAAGTAATGTTTTGAAGGTACCTTATCATTCTAGAATAAAGCGTTTCAAGTATAAGATATAATTCATGAACTAATTCAAAAATTAATTTCCGTGGTTACACCAAAACACATATACTGACAGACAAAAGAAAATGCGCATTGGATCATATTTTGGAGTTATTGCCCCTTGCTGGTTTTCATACTTTTATCCTTTCTTTCGGAACATAATTAAAAAAACTATGTAAGGTAGAATCATGCAACCTCATGGATAGATCCTAAAATAGATAGGTGCAGTTGAATTATTGCCCTTCGTTAATTTTCATCCTTAATTTTTGTCTGGAGCATAACTCAATTTTAAAGTATTTTAGGTAGAATCATGAAACATAACAAGCGGATAGATCTTATTATGGGGAGGTGTAGTGCACAAAAACTATCACTCTGTTGGTCGTATATTTGGAGTCATTGCCCTTTATTGTTATTCATACTTAATTTTTGTCCGGGGCATAACTCAAAATGTATGTAGAATAGAACCATGAAACTTCATAGGTGGATAGATCTCATTATGAAGAGTAGCATGGCTGAAGAACCATTACTTTATCGATCAAAAGAATACACTGTATGCACTCTCGAGGCCCCACATATGAGACAATTCTTTAATTGAAGACTGGAGAGATGCAGGCCCTCTTGGACCTCTTTTTATACTTAGCCTTTGTCCGGAGCATAATTAAAAAAGAATGTAGGGTAGAATTAGGAAACTGCATATATTAATACATCTTATCATGGAGGCCCAGTGCACAAAAACCGTTACTCTGTCGATAATATTTTTGTAATTAATTGACCTATATTGATTTTTATTCTTAATTTTTGTCCGGGTCATAACTTGAAAAGTATGTAGGGTAGAATCATGAAACTAGATGAATAAATATATCATTATGGAGAGGAGCAGTGCACAAGAATTGTTACTCCGCCGATCATATTTTAGAGTTATTGCCCTTTGCTGATTTTCATACTTAAATTTTGTCCGGAGCATAACTCAAAAAGTATGCAAGGTAAATTAATGCAAATTAATAGATGGAGAGATCTTATTATGGGGAAATACAGTCTACAGATAATATTTTGGAGTTATTGTCCTTTGACGATTTTTATTAAATATCATCATTGGACTGCCTCAAATTGTCAAATGTAGGTCCTTGAGTGGGCAAATAAGTTTTACAAACATCTCTTGTTTGATATAAGCTCAATATCTGACATGCCTAAGACTTCAATGGATCAGCGCAATCGTTCAAGACCGCAATTATTTGCCATTATGTCTTATAAAGTCAATAGGAATGGAAGATGCATATGCACAGGTAACAAAACACCACGAGCCCGCAACTTTTATTTTTCACCTCTGTTGCTTACACGTAAAACAAGCCTCTGTTTATATAGTTTGACAAAAGGGAGTGTCCGCTGTTAACATGTGCTAATCTCGTCCATTCGCATTTGAATTCAGCGCGTATTTTTTTTACACGGAGCATATTCAAACGGATGCACGGAGACTATTGTAACAAATTACCCCTACTCGTAATTAACCCAAAAACCTATGTTGCAATGATAGATACATCGTCTTATGATCAGTAATTTATCTTATTACACGATTTAATTTCACATCAATAACTGAAATTCCTATGTAAATGATCTAGCCTTTTTTGTCGATTTTGTCTTCGCTACATATGTAACCTATCTTCTGCAATTGATATACGAATACATCCTAATAAGACATGACTTTCACTTAGGGTCTTTCCCGTTCATGATCTCTTTTATTTACTGTTTTAACACTGTCCATAGTAACGCCTTAGCATTACTGGAAGAGAGAGCGGCTGTTGTCAACCAATTATTACGTAGGGACCTAAGTGATATTGACGTATTTTATTATCCCGACGTAGCTCCCCACGTGGCTCGTTGTCAATGGCTGATCAGGACGCTGATAATCAGCAGTAATCTCTGAAGCTTGGATACGTTAATGAAAGCGATAAATCGTTAATTGATTTACATTACATACATCTTATCTCTTAATTTGATGACTTCATTGACCAGGAATTTACATGAATTTCAAAACCTCAAAATCTCATTCAAATTCAACATTTTTGTATTATGGAAAAGGGCGTAACACCAATGACATGGTAAAAAAGTACGGGGTCAATCTTCATTGATCAGGAGTTAACATGAATTTCAAAACCTCAAAATCTCATTCAATTTCATTTTTTACAAAAACATTTTTGTATTATGGAAAAGGGCGTGACACCAATGACATGATAAAAAAGTACGGAGTCAATCTTATCTACGGTTTTACTCCTGGAAACAACATTTAGTTACTAACGTTAGATCCGCTGCTGTCGCATGTTCTTATAAAAGTGTCGTTTGAGGGAGCAGTAATTGTTTTTCAAAATTGTCTGTTCATTTTCTGCTCATAAATCCTTTATTTCTTCCTATCTAGTCTCATTGGATACTGCTGTTACTAAATTTTGGCTCATTGAATTAAGGTATGTAATTTTCATACGAGAAAAAATAACAGTTTTTTCTGTGTTTGCTTGTGAAAGTCAAAAGTACGGCGAAGTCACAGGCAATTTAGGTGATTATTACAGACTTATGAGCACCAATTTCACTTTATCAGAAAACGTTTACTATATGGATAAATATTCTTACACTAACAGTTTCTATGTATACGAGAAAAGGACGCGTCACAAAACTCAAAAGTAACCTTTCCATGTAGCATGCACAGAAAATTGCACACATTTTGAAATTGACCTATTTGATTGTTAGATCCATCTTATTTGCTCCGCTCAATCATATCTTTACCTCTAGATAATGTATTTTTACAAGTGATTTCCGCAGTCGTCCACTTTTGAAGTTGAACAGCCTCTTAAGTCCTGTTTGTACGTTTAAATATTGACAGAAATCCAAATTACAAGAGAACAGCGTCCTTGTAAATATCACAGGCCTAGTACCATTCGCGTGCAATAAGATAAACAGCCACTAATCTCTATCCTTCCCAGTCAAAGAAATCCACTTTTAGTTTCAAATTCGTCAGCTATCCATCTGTTTACTTCTTTTGTTCAAGAAGCCTACGTCACGACTGCGTCATCAGATATGGCTAGACTGGGAGATAACTATTTTACTATTTATGAGGGTGTACATTTTTTTTTCCAAAAATCACATCGCGGAAAAGGGAAATGACATAATTTCGGCTTTACTTTCAATCTTCTTAATCACTCACAACAAATCCCCGACTGAGGATATTTGAGTGCAAAGCCGGTCCAATATCGCACGAGAATCGAACTATTAATACACGATTTCTTAGGGTATCCGCCCGGTTTCTTCTCGTTATTCAATGTGGATAACGGTCCAAAAACATATATTTTATGACTTTATCATAAATGCTAAATTATTCGGAAAAAAACACCACAACAAAACACTGATGTGTTTCTTTTTCAGTCCGCAGTCAAACGGTATATTATAGTACGATAAAAACTTACTTCAGAAAATTCTCTTAGTTCCGTTGCTAGTTAGTCTGTGCAGTCGTCGAAGACTGACTAGGATCGGTACTTTTACAATTCTCATAATTTATGTTACCTTTTAGGGAAATAAATCCACTCCAATGCTGCTGTCAATTTCTATGACGTCATTCCAATGCGTGCACACGAATTGAAAATAACCGCCGTCGATTTTTTATTTTGACCGCTCAAGACCCGGATCCCGCACTTGATATTAACATGACATACTAACATTCATTGTAAGAAAGGAAGATTATACAAATACACCATTCCTTTACTGTTGGAAAATGCTTCTTTCATATTGTCAGATGATCAGACCTCGGTAACTGAAAAAAATATATGGGTTGCGGTAATTCTTCACTTCTTGGAATCAGTCTTGTATTTTTTCCAAAATATTTGAACGTGTCATTTTTGATCAATTAGAGGAATATATTGTACAGAAAATCTTCTATATTCTCTGCAGTCTGGTTTCAGACGTGGTTTCTCAACAGACACTTGCCTCATCCACCTCACTGATTATATTCGTTTTGAGATGGACAAAGGTCACCTAATTGGCATGGTAATGCTTGACTTACAGAAGGCCTTTGACACGGTCAACCACCCTATTCTCTTAATGAAACTTCAAGCACTTGGCCTGAAAGAATCTTCTATCAGGTGGTTTTCTTCATACTTATCTGATAGGAAGCAGCTTGTAGAGGTAGCTGGGTCAAAGTCCTCCACAGCAAATATATCCTGTGGTGTTCCTCAGGGCTCCATTTTGGGATAACTCCTTTTTAGCTCCACTGGCCGAAGGCCAGCGAGCTATTGTCATGGCGGTGTGTCCGTCGTGCGTGCGTCCGTGCGTCCGTGCGTCCGTTAACTTTTTCTTTAAAAATCTTCTCCTCTCAAACCAGTGGGCCAATTTTGACCAAACTTTGCAGGAATGTTCCTTGGGTGACCCTTTACTTAAATTGTTCAAAGAATTTTGATTGGTCCATAAATGTGGGCGTGGCAGGGCGGGGCTTATCAGACTTAGAGAAATCACAAAATAATTCTTTAAAAATCAACCATTTGGCCAACTTTGACCAAACTTGGCAGAAATGTACCTTGGGTGACTCTTTACTTAACTTGTCAGTGAAATTTTGATTGGCCTATAAATGTGGGCGTGGCAGGGCGGAGCTTATCAAATTTTGAGAAATCACAAAATAATTCTTTGAAAATCTTCTCCTCTCAAACCAGTTGGTCAATTTTGACCAAACTTTGAAGGAATGTTCCTTAGGTGACCCTATACTAAAATTGTTTAAAGAACTTTGATTGGTCCATAAATGTGGGCGTGGCAGGGCGGGGCTTATCAGACTTAGAGAAATCACAAAATAATTCTTTAAAAATCAACCATTCGGCCAATTTTGACCAAACTTGGCAGAAATGTACATCGGGTGACCCTTTACTTAGATTGTTCAAAGAATTTTGATTGGTCCATAAATGTGGGCGTGGCAGGGAGGGGCTTATCAGACTTAGAGAAATCACAAAATAATTCTTTAAAAATCAACCATTTGGCCAACTTTGACCAAACTTGGCAGAAATGTACCTTGGGTGACTCTTTACTTAACTTGTCAGCGAAATTTTGATTGGTCTATAAATGTGGGTGTGGCAGGGCGGGGCTTATCAAATTTCGAGAAATCACAAAATAATTCTTTGAAAATCTTCTCCTCTCAAACCAGTTGGTCAATTTTGACCAAACTTTGAAGGAATGTTCCTTAGGTGACCCTATACTTAAATTGTTTAAAGAACTTTGATTGCTCCATAAATGTGGGCGTGGCCAGGCTGGGCTTATCAGACTTAGAGAAATCACAAAATAATTCTTTAAAAATCTACCATTCGGCCAATTTTGACCAAAATTGGCAGAAATGTACATCGGGTGAGTCTTTACTTAACTTGTTCGTGAAATTTTTATTAGTCCATAAATTTGAGTGTGGCAGGGCCGGGCTTATCTGACTTAGAAAAATCACAAAATAATTGTTAAATTCTTTAAAAATCAACGATTGGGCCAATTTCAATTAAACTTGGTAGAAATGCACCTTAAGTGACCCTATACTTAACTTGTTCATGAAATTTTGATTGGTCCATAAATGTGGGCATTGCAGGGCGTGGCTTATCAGAATGGGAGAAATCACGAGAAATTCTTAAAATCAACCATACTTTGTTACTTTCGACCATACTTTGTTATTCAATAATACTTTGTTAGTAAAATTTTAATTGGTCTATAAATTTGGGTGCGGCAGGGTAGGGCTTATCAGAATATGACAAACCATGAAAAAGTTCTTTAATTAAACATAAATCTTTATTAGGTCAAATCTTAGAAAAACCTTGTATGCCCTTCAGAGGTCATATTTTCTGCCCAGTCAATCTGAAAAGAGGTCAGAGTGATTGTTTTGATGAAATCATTGAAGGATTGAAATTGGGTCACTGGGGTTGAAAACTAGGTCAAGCGGTCAAATGTTAGAAAAAAACTGTTTTTTGTCCAAAAATGGGTGCATGGCAGGATGGGGCTTATCAGAAATCATTAGAAAATTTTTCATTGATTGCCGCTTCTGTAATCACTGGACATATTATGAGTGTACTTTGCCAGAATGTTCCTTAGGTGACTTTTTGCAATTTTTTTATTTTTACTTTGAATTTTCAAAACATCTCCAAGACCATTTTTTATTTGAGACACCCTTCTTAGAACTTTTGTGTTGAATTTTAGTCACATGAAAATCAATTCAACGTTCATTAACCCTTTCCCTAACAAGACCATGTTTTCATGTCTCTGAAGGAATTTAGTGTCAGAAAACTTTGAAAGAAAAAACAAAATGCTGATTATTAGCACTTGCTCCTTTTCCTTCAGTATTTTCTGTTCTGTAATGTTCACAAATTCCATATAGTTTTGTAACCCAATTCATCACCTGCAGTAGCTGTCAAATCTTGACAGTCTGAATTTTTATCGTTTGAGAAAAGAGAAAATGCACTAAACAGTGGATTCTTTTTAACTGCAATGTCTATTTGTCAAGATAATTATTGCAATTAACAGAAAAAAGCTAAAAAGGGAGTATATTGTTCTCAAAATTTTAAGTTTTTGCAGACAGGAAATTGCTAATTTGCAATGAATGTCTTATAACAGGATTATATAATTATTAAGAGTCCACTGTTTAACCCATTACCACACAGTGACGCCTTTCAACACCCTGCAAGATAAAGGCTTTTGAAAACATTGTGGAAAATGAAGAAATTGCTTGTGATAAGCAATTTTTTTCATTTTCCACAATATTTTCTGAACAAAAAAACACCAAAAAATTTAAAATTCCATGCACTTGATATTGCGGTCTGCAACACCTTTCAAATTGGAAGAGTTTGGAAAATGGTTAAGTTTGATGCCAAAATGTGATATACTCTTTTTCTCATTTCAGACCCTCTTGACCCGTGACAAGTGTTTGTGTTAATGAAGAAAAAAAAACAACAGTTTATGATTATTATGAAGAATGATTGATAATTTGTAACCCATACTTTGTTAAATTCTATTTAAATCAAAAGTTTAGATAGACTTTGTTCTTTAGGGGCTATTGCAGACGTTAACCTATACCAGGTAAGTGTGCTGGTGACCAAAACATGCTGCAGGAATCTTTTGAGTATGTAGGATTGTGTATTTCAAAGACAGTTGTTATTTGCTTTCTTTGAATTGCATACATGATTATCACCAGTTATGAAGAGGGCCTCTTTTTGGGATAACCGCCTTGTTTATCACAAAAAATAGTTTACCACTTTCATAGAAAGTGGAAATTATTTTCTATCAATTTAACAGAGATACACATTTATTTAAGTTTTGGAAATGATATTTCAACAATAAACTGAATTTGATTTTCTAGTCTTTAGTAATGTACAGTGTCATGCCAATATTTAAATTATTATAACGTTTTGAACAAATTTAGATTTAAATCTCAAAACTAAACACACAGTGAATAATTTAGAATTGCTAATCGCAATTACTTCCAGATCTTTTACATAGGTTAGCAAAATAACATGATTTCTATTGTTTTACTCCTGTCTGTCTGTCAGAAAACTTAACATTTTGCATTTTCTCCAAAAGTGTTTGACAAACAAAGCTGAAATTTGGTATCTAACTTCCTTTCAATGATATCTATATGTTCCATGTAACCCTTATCAACTCTTAATTAAAAAACTTAACATTGTAGAAAAATAGCCATTTCGGGCATTCATGTTTCACAAACACATCTTGTCTTTCAAGAAACTTACATTTTGTCACTCAACTATTCTATCAATCATGATTTCAACAACTGTTCTTATTTATTTCAGACAAATTTATCAATATTACAAAAAGACTTACCGTAATATCACTTGGAACATTTGTGAACTTTTATTATTATTTCCAAAATTGGAAATGTTATACACATTTTTATGATTCTTGTGTGGAACAGTGAATTGTGAACACTTTAATAGTGAACATTTTTTTATGATTTTTGTGCAACACTGATTTAATTCTAAATACAGTTTTGTGATTTTTATGTAGCTGTGAGTTCATTGTGACAGTGAATTGGAGTATATATTGGAATTATTGTGAACATAAGTTCTACCCTATGTGACTTAAGGTTGTGTACCTTAATATAGATCACTTTGTGTTGATTGCTGAAAGATATAGAGTACAGTGTGACGAAGTTAAAGAAAAGAGATACAGAGGAAAAAGGGACTTGGATTTACCATTGATTTATCCGTTTAATGTAAGAACTGGCTTTTTATTACTTTCTCTTGAATTTTTACACTATCTGCACCTAAAGATCAGAAAGGGATCAATATAAAATCTGGTCTGTCCATTAGTTTGTCTGTTTTTTCCTTGTAAGTTAGAAATTAAGATGTAGTGCTCAAATTTGATATTAAAACAGTTCATAATTCATTGGTATGAATCCCTTAATAACATTGTTAAAGTGACTTATCAAGGTCAAAACGATACATGCTTGCAAATTTACACTTCATACACATGTAGCAGCTTTTATGGTCCAGGGCCCTGTTTTTCTTATGATTTTATGAACATTTCAATTCATTTGTAAAACAGGGTCCTGGTCATCAGACAATGTCAAAAGTTGTCTTTGAATGTCTGGAAAATTTGCCATTTTAGTTTATATTTTCTAATTGCAGAAGGAAAATGCCTCGCAAGAAGAATTGGCGAATGAGTAGAGCCAGAAGAGATGTACTCACGAAAACCACAGCTGATTTAACGGGTGTCTTTGAACTATCAGATGGGGGCCTATCCCACCCTTTACCTTCATCTGTTTTGGATGAAACAGATGTAAGGCCATCTGTGTCTATGGAGGGCGTCTTTGGAATATCAGATGGGGGACTTGCCCACCCACAAAAACCATCTGTGTCTATGGAGGGCGTCTTTGGAATATCAGATGGGGGACTTGCCCACCCACAAAAACCATCTGTGTCTGGAATTTGTTCTGAAACTGTTCTTGATACTGTTCTTGATACTGTTCTTGATACTGTTCTTGATACTGTTCTTGATACTGTTCTTGATACTGTTCTTGATACTGTTCATGATACTTTACCAAATACTGCAGATGATATACTTACTGACACTGTTATTGATGCTAGTGCTGATGGTAATACTGTTCTTGCTACTGAAGTTGTTGCTGAAGATACAGAATCCAACACAATGATTTTCGGAACTTTTCATCAAGGTAATCAAATGTTTGACCCATCCTCTCGAAATCTACAATGTACAGCCAATGCCTTATGCTCGATGATATACACAGAGCTTAGACATCTGCCATCTTCACAAAATCTAGATGAAATTCTAATAGAAGGAGATAGATTACATAGAGAAATAGTGATTGGACTGAAAGCGAGGAATGACTTTCAAAGCTTGCTTTTGAATTTGGAAGAGATCCCAGGTTCTGTAACTGCATTTGATAGACATGTTTCTATTGTGAGAGGAAATATTTTATCTGGTGTATTTATTCAAAGTTCTATCAACACTCATATGTCATCACTTCACAGTTGTTTGAAGGAAGCATTTCACACAACTTCTTATCTTTTATTTATCATTGGTTCAGTTTGTTCTGCAATTTTCAGGCAGGATGGTAGATATTGTTTATTTGATTCTCATTCACATGGTGTTGATGGATTGGTAGATGATGATGGAAGATCATTATTAGCTTCTTTTCTTTCAATAGATGATTTGGTAATGTTCATGTATGCAATGTATCAAAGTATGAACATCGATCTAAATGAACAATTTGACATGATGCCAATTAGATTTGTTATAGGAGAAAAAATCCATGAATCTGAATCCAAGAAAAATGAAATTGAATTTACAAATTGTCCACCTGAGAAATTATCTTTGATTGACATATATTTCAAGGATCAAGCAGAGAGACAAAAGCGCAAACAAGAAGTTAGGTCAGATTATGAAATTGTACACGAACGTAAAAGATTAAAAAGAAATGAATATATGAAAAGTTATATGAGGAAAATTAGGCAGGATCCTGAAAGACAATCTAAGGAAAGATTAGTGGCTAGTATTTCAAAGAGAAAGGCAAGAAAAAATCCAGAAAGGCAAGTCAAGGAACAGACTATGACTAGTATTTCAATGAAAAAAGCAAGACAAAATCCAGAAAGGCAAGTCAAGGAACGGACTATGACTAGTATTTCAAAGAAAAAGGCAAGACAAGATTCAGAGAGGCAAGTCAAGGAACGGACTATGACTAATACTTCAATGAAAAAAGCAAGAAAAAATCCTGAAAGGCAAGTCAAGGAACGGACAATGACAAATATTTCAAAGAAAAAAGCAAGAGAAAATCCAGAAAGGCAAGTCAAAGAAAGGTCAATGACAAAGGGTTCTATGCAAAAAGTTAGACAAAATGAGGAAAGAAAGAAGAAAGAAAGAATGTTAACTCTTAAATCAATGCACAAGTGCCGCTCTAGTAAATTGTATAAAGATTCAGAAAGGATGAAAAAACAGAATAAACGTTCATCAAGATTCAATATGATAGTAGAAAATGAAAGAAATAAGACTAAGCGCCAGAGTCTAAGGTCTAATTTAGATTATAAAATTAAGGAAAAGAGCTACAAAAGTTCAAAGCGATATGGTTCCAGCTTAGACGACTGCATTGAAAAATTTAAGAAGAATGTTTCAAAAGGCCCTGTTTATGTTTGTTCATGCTGTAACCAAACATGGTTTAAACATTCTGTTGTGTTATTCAACAAACTAAATTCTAAATGCTCTTCTGATGCAGTTAAAAAATTTTCTACAAATTACATCTCTGTTGATGATTGTGAATGGCTGTGTAAAACATGCTATGAAAAAATTAAACTTAACAAAGTCCCTCCAATGTCTGTTTTCAATCAAAATGCATTTCCTGTACTGCCAAAGGAACTGAATTTACATCAGCTAGAGGAAAGATTAGTTTCTTTGAGAATCCCATTTATGCAGATTAGAGAATTACCAAGAGGAGGTCAGTTGTCCATCAAAGGGAATGTTGTCAATGTCCCGGTTGACATTCAGCCTGTTATACACAGTTTACCAAGAACATTAGATAGTCACTATACAATACCTGTTAAACTTAAGAAGAAACTTTCATATAATAAATGTGATTTCACTGAAAATATTAGACCTCTGCATGTTTTAAGTGCTCTTCATTGGTTAGTGAACCATAGTGTACTGTATAAAGAATCTGGTGTTAAAGTAGATGATGACTGGATGCAATCAATTACTTCAGATTGTAGTGATACAGTAAAAGAGTTCTTTGGAATGACAGGTGAAAGCGTAAGTGAAGAATTAGATTGTAATGATGATGTGAATTATGACTCTGATCACTTTAGTGAAGTTGACGAGACAGAAAAGGTTATTGGTAATAGTGACACTATGCTGGATGCTGCAGACCCAAATAAAGACAACGCTTATACTTTTGCTCCAGGTGAGGGTCAAACACCACTCAGCCTTTATCAAGATCCTGATGCAGAATATTTGTCTTTTCCTACAATTTTCTGTGGACAGAGAAGAAGTCCAAATGATAAAAAACATGTTCACATTCACTATAGTGATACATGCAAGCTAGAACTGAGGCATATTGATCGCAGAGTAGCATCAAATATTCCCAATATCTTCTTTAAGTTAAAGAAAGTTCAACTGAAACAAATTTCTGATAAAGTCCATCTTGCTTTGCGTAGATGTAAAACAGAAGGTAAAACATTTACTGCCTCACAAATGCTTGATACAAATCATCTTAAAGGTGTTGTGAGATTGGATGAGGGATTTTATATTTTCAGAAGTTTAAGGAATTCACCACCATATTTTGAAGCCCGTAAAAAAGATGTTTTTGCAATGATTAGACAACTAGGATTACCTACTTGGTTTACATCTCTTTCGTCGGCAGATACCAGATGGCATGATCTACTAAATATGCTCTCTCAGATAAATGATGGAAAAACAATGTCTGTGGAAGAATTGGATAACTTGAC